>JAYEVE010000714.1:0-20734 GCA_036346375.1 Guadua angustifolia
CCCCTGGGCGGAGGTCCTAGAGCCCCGGTTGGGACCCTTGGCGCTGAGGACTCAAGTCCTACGGCTGCCTGCAGCTCATTGTTGCAAGAAAAGGCGTGTCGGGAGATGAGGAAGCATGGGCATAAGCTGGGGGCTCGACCATGGGGGTTCTTACCGTTGCTTGTGTTGTCCCATTCAACATGGGGCTTTTAGCCTCCGTGTTGCTTTGCAGAAGGCTTCTTCTTCCCTTCTTGCTCTTGCCTGCCGGCGTGGAACATCCTCCTTCTTTGTCTCAAGCGGCTCGATGATCTGCAAGCCCTTGAGCGAGTCGGGAGAGCCGATGGTGTCGGAATTGAAGATCGGCTTGGAGTGCCTACCTCGGCCTTCCGGCGGATATGTTTTTAAGGCGAAGTCGTTGTGGAATAATCGTCGCCCCTTTCCCGAACATCTCGTTCATCTGGCGGTGACCGAGATTCCTTTAGTAGTTACCAAAACAAAGCCGTCGGGAGGGCCGAAGGTCGGTCGAGACAAGTTCGGGGCAAGAAGACACCGGATGTACCCTCGTGGGTCATGTTCGCGCCCTTGATCTTGTAGAGCGGGTGTTCCCTCTTGAAGGGAAAACCGGTTCATAAGAAATCATGACGTCGCTTTGCCCGTAAAGCAGCGTGGTGTAGATGTGGATGGCGGCGATGGCCTCTTCGTCACCCAGTCGTCGCCTCTGGGGTCTCCTTCTTCCGGTGATGGGGTTCCATCGAGCAATGATGCGCGTCTTGCCCTTCTTCAAGTAGAACCACCGCTCGGTCCATGGGCGAGGATCCGATGGATTTTGGGAAGGCCCATGGGATCCCCATCACTGGTAGGAAGTAAAGGCATCCGACCACGGGGTCCTTCGAGCGGAATAGATTGAAGAAAGCGAAAAGAAGAAGCGAGGGTGGGAAGGATTCCAAGGAACCCCTCGCACAAATGTGAGAAGATGGAAAGGAGAAGGATAGAATTGGGCACCAAGTTGATGAGCTCTATCTCACAATGGGCAGGGGCCGCCATGAATCTCTCCGGTGTCCATAGAAGAAGGCGCATAGTGCTCGGTGGAGGCTTGTCCGGATGTGGTTGGCGCCGCGGGCTACATGGGTCGGTAACCCCTGAACTCCAAGCTCCTTCATCCTCATGCGACATGGAGCTTCTTAGGTTTTGCCATGGGGTGCTTCCGGGCTTGGTCGAGGAGGGGTTACCCGAGCAAAACTGGAGACAAGGGCGTGAGGTCGGGGAGTTTTAAGGTCGAAGGTGCGTTGCGATCGGGATGCCCCAGAAAATGGAGCAGGGGGTTAGTGAGGCCCCGGGACCCGAGTTGTGCCTTTGCTCAAGCGGAGAAAGGGTTCGATGTCTTGGGCGGAACAAAACGACAACAAGCGAGGCGTGGGTTTATCTTGGTTCGAGCCCAGAAGGTAATAGCTCTACTCGATCGCCTTGCGGCGGTGTTCTTTGTTACTTCGAGTGTAGGTGTGTCTTACAACTCGCTCAACAATGGCAATGTCTAGCGCTCGAGTTCTCTCTCTCTTCTCCCCATTTTGCAATCCTTACTTTAAATCCCCTTGCTCCCCAGACGGGAGATATTCGGTGGTGGCCGATGCGTGAAAGTGGGCAATCCGGACTTGTTGCAAGCCCTTCATCCCACGATCCAGCGTCTTGGCAACCGGGTCTGGATCCAAAAATCAAAGGCGGACTACGGCGCGAGCGAGGCCGACCAGGCAGGTCGTGGACCTCTGGGCCCAAGCGTGCTCGGTCGGCGCCTGGACCGCCAGGCGTGGTGGGGCCTCCGAGCAGGGAGGTTGGCCGTGTCTTGGCGTCAAGGCCCCGGTCGTGGGCTGGAACCGGACCAACCTTGAGCCTCTATAGTCGGGGACTAATTTTGGAACCTTGAGCTTGAGGTGGTCGAGGAAAGCATGGCCGAGGGTGAAAGCGACACCTAAGCGCCTCTTGATCTCCGGAACTCTGGTATGGGCCGAGCGGTTGGTGGACACCTATATTCTCAAACCCCGGCCTTAAGGCAGTGGCCGGATCGGTGGCGGGCTTAAAAAGAACCCACCCGGGGAAAACTCGACCTTCCCCTTCTTCTAGCTTTCCTTCTGAGCAAGACTCCTCTTCCCCCTTCAACCAAATTTGCGACCCGCCATGGCCAAGGGAGGGCACTTTGTCTTTGGCGAGGATGAAGGGCTCGAGGCCCGGGTATTGACCCGTAACATGGCGGTTCTTGGGGGAGGCAGCCGTGCCCTAGGGGACGAGATTCCCAAGCATTCGCTCTCTTGACCCTCGGACCTGGGCGGTTAAATCGCGAGGTCCTCTCGGTGCGACATCGAGCTCATCAACACAGTGCCAAACTCGTTCCCCTTCTCACCATCTTCTCCCATCTTCGAGGATTCCTAGGGATCCTTGAGCCCCCTCCTCTTCTTGGTCTTGACCTCTTCGCTCCGGGGAAGGACCCGTGGTCGGATGCCTCTACTTCAGTGCAGGTCGGGCTCAAGTGGTCCTTCCCAAGTTTCAACCTCGGGACTCCCTCGGCGGGTGCGGCAGTTTCTACGAAGAGGGTGAGGTGTCTGTTGGTGTCTGAGGGGCCCCATTCCCGGAAGGAGACCGGTGGGCGACCTCGAGGTCGGAGGAGGCCATCGCCCTCATACACATTGCCATCTTGGCCTCATCAGGCGTTACCCGACTTCTGTGGTCGTGTGTCCCATTTGCGGAGGAGGATGCACCCGTTTCACGAGATCGGTAGCGGCCCGACCCGGGAACGTCTGGTAAGCCTTCCGAGGTTTTGCTAGTCCACCCTTCAATCTTCCACGATGGTCGTTTCTCTTTGCCGAAGAGTCTGGGTCACCGCGGGATAAGAGATGTTTGGTGGCGCAAGTATGTCATCGCGACCTTCGGCTGCTCCGCCCGAAAGGCGAGTAAACCGTCCGAAAGCGCTCGTCGTGTGCCCGGCCTTCTGAGCCGCATGCTCGCGGGACCACGGAGTTGTTGGGGCGGCCGGGAGGATGCTCCATTGCCCGTGGCAAAAACAAAAGGAGGAAAGACCCCCTCTTTGGAGCAAGCTACGGTGAAGAAACCCCGGTCGAGTGGGGGATCGCCTGCAGTAGGACCCTCCCGGGTGAGCCCCCGAGCCCGTCGCTCATCATGACATCTCCTTCCCGGCACGGCGGGCCCGGGACGAGCCCCAGCTAGCCAGGCGTCAGGTTGCGCTCGGTGCGCGGCGGATGGCCAGACCAGGAAGCCAAGGTCCCGGGGGTGGCGAAGTGCCCTGCGCTGGGCGGCAAGACCTCTGCCGGCCCTCGTCAAAGCGGGGGTACTGGTGAGTTTTTGGCTTTTGATTCGCTCTGCCCCCCGTGTCTTTCCTTAGTGCCTGTTCTTGATCGCGGATTGGCGCCCGCTCGAGACTTCCGTTTGATGATGGTTTTGTCGAGGGGCAGTCAGGGAGGAGAAATGTCTTCGTCTTTGGCCCTTGGAAACCGCTCACCCGGACCTCGGGACCAAGCCCGGCCCGTTGGCGAGTTCTACCAAGGGTGGCGCCGGGGCGGGGAGAAAACCCCCGACCGGTGAGGATTCTGACATTAGGCGGGGGAGGCCGGCGTGACCCCTCGGCGGGTGGGGAAAGCCCCCGTGCCCGGTCCCCAGAGTCACCCAGGCTCACCCGACCCGGCAAGGGCACCAGTCGTGGCATAAAAAGTGCGTGGGCGTCGCAAACTGGCCCTTTGACCCTGGTGCAGTCGTGGCATCGAGCGAGGAGATCATCACGCGGGAGGCCTTCTTTGGGAGCCGGGCAGCCGACCCAGGTAGGGGCTAGCGTTTTGCCGCTCCCTCCCTTGCCGGGTGAAGCAAAGGCCCCTGGAGGGGCGGAATCCCAGTCGCGCCCGTGAGCCTAAGATCCTGGCCTCGGTCTTGTGGGAGGCTTGACCTCATCCCGAAGCGGTGGGCGGCGGAGGAGGAAATCTCCCGCGGGCCCCCGGCGATCACGAAGAATAACCGCTCACGCTGGGAATCGACTTCAGGGGTAGGGCCCCTCACGCCAACCAGCTTGTTGCCTATGTTCCTGTTTCCTTTCTTAGTCGCCACCTTTACTTTGGGCGATCGACCATGTCTCCACAGGTAAGGCCTTCAAAAACCGCCGATGTCTTGAGGGGCCTCTGAATCGGTGGAGGTCGGGGGCGGCCTCGAGGCTCATCGGGACCATCGAGGTCGATCGGTAGCTTGAGGCGGGGGGCTTGTCGATCTTGCCCGAGCGATGAGCGCGGGGTAGCCCTGGCCGGCTCGGCGGACCCGGACCTCGAGGCCCGGCATGGCTTCAAGGCCGTGGAGTGGCCAGGCCTTGGTCCCGGCGGGCCAAGGTCAGCTAAAAAGGCGCCCGAACAAGCATCCTCCCGTGAAGGGTCCCAGAGCTTGAGGCCAATCTGGGCTGAGAGGCTTGGGCGTGCCATCGAGGCCAGGGGCCAGGTCGGATTTGGAGAAAGCTGGTAACAAGCATCCTCCGGGCGTCTCCAGTGGAGGCCAAAATCCTCGTGTTGAAGGGCTGGCGCCCCAAGCGCTCAGGCCGCGGGCCAAGGTCGCGAAACCTGCGGAGAAAGGCGTCTCGGGCTTGAGTCAAGGCCGGGGCTCAGGAAGCTTGGGCGTGTCGACCAGGGCAAAGTGCCCAGCCCAACTTGGGAAAAACCCCCTCCCCGAATGCCAAGGTGAGATGCGACCCTTAGGGCAAAAGGTGGCCGGCTGAAAAATTTTGGGAAAATTGCCATAGAAATGCTTTAAAACAAAATGTTAATGGAGCTAAATTCCTTTTTGGAGAAAAAAAGTTCCTCTGTCTTGGTTTGATTTCATGGTCGAGGTTGTGCTTGTTGGGTCCAAGGTCAACGGGCGGGCCTTGGGACCCAGTCTTGTGACGAACACAACGGAGTCCTCCTGTTTTGCTCGTTAGCGCTCACGCTATGTTGGTCATGTGCCGATAGGATAGCCTTATCCCCCCGTTGGTCGGGTGCGGCCCGACCACAAAGGCGTGAACCAAACCGACCACGACTGCGAGTTGAAGGAAGGTCCCAGGAAAAATGGCTAAGCGAGTCAGTTAAGTAGATGGTCACACCGGATGAATGCTGAAACCGACCACAACCATCGTTGCTCAATGGTCAAAGCTGAAATTTTTGGTTGAACCCGGTTGAGGGTTTGGAAGAGATTACTGCGGGCCTCAGGGGTTGAGCAGCTAAGTTCGTCCCGGACCAAACAAGTGTGCGCGTCTGAAGGTCATGCTTTCGAAAAGGTCATGGACAACAAGCACGAGCATAGTCAACAAAGGAAAGAAGGCGATAACAAAAGGCAACTTTCATTAAAAAAATATAGAGATTACCGTAAAACTTGCGGTTGATCTATGTTCCACAAGCTAGAAACTCTGCCATTGGCGGATGGTGTCTTTGAAACGACCATAAGGGCCCCATGGGCTTTTGGGTGAGCCGGCCGCAGGGCAGGTCCCCAAAAAACCAGGTTTCAAAATGCATTTGGAAGGTTCGGGGGCCCTTACTGGGGCCTGCGAAGAGGGGGGCAGACTCTGCCAAATCACTGTCACCAAGTTCCCTCCGTTTACCCAGGCAGGCATCCGAAAAGGAAAGGGCCAAATTCCCATTCAAAGCCAAAAATGGAGTGTGGGGGCGTTTGTTCCTTGTTTTTGGATGGGAATTTCCCGAGGCGTTCCACCCGCCCACCGGGGGACCAAGGAAGCATCACGGCCCCAAAATTAACCCATTGGAAGCTTAACCTAAATTGCAGGAAGTGGTGCCCCGGAGGCGGGAAATGGATTTGGGCCCCGTTTAGGAAGGTTCACCCTTCCTTGTGAAGGATCCTTGCGCAAAAAATTTCCCCGGGAAAGGGCTTTCCCTCGAGAAAAAAGCGGGAATTCGGGCTTCTTGGAGTTGATGGGATTGGGTGGGCCCCTTTCAAAGAAATTAGGAAAATTCCCACCGGGAAGCCTTGGACCATGCGGCAAGAACTCCAAAGGCGAAGGATTCGAGGGCCACCCTCCTCAAGATGCATTGGGGGGAAAAATTTCCCCGGGGAGGCGGAAACTTGGGGGAATCGGCCTTTTGGGTTGCCCCTTTCAAGGAAATGGTGGTTAGCCAAGGTGACCTTTCCATCAGACCTCCCGTGGGTACCCTTCCATCGGCTTCTTCGGAGGCATTGGGAACCCTTTGGGTTTCCTTGGAATTGATGGCCATTTTAGGAGTCGCCCCCTTCGAAATTGGCCCCTTTTGAGGCCTTTGGGAGGCCCCTTCAAAGGGGCCATTTCAAGGAAGGCCTAAAACTTTCCTGCCATATTGTTGGTTGCCGTAAAAGCGAAAGCAGAACCACATACCTCAAGCGAGTGCGCCTTCGGTAGAATGAGGACTCCAGCCCCGGCGCTGAAGGACCCTCGGCCGTCGAAGAACATGATCGAGGGGCTGCTCTTCCTCGACCTCCGGGCTCGGACTCGGATGCGTCGTCGCCTTCCGACCACGCAATCGGCGAACTTTGTGACTTGATGGCCGTTCGGCGGCGACCTGGACATGAATGCTGCCCGGTTCCATTGCCCACTGGCGTCGATCGCGCCATCACGGTTCAGTAAAGGCGTCCGGCGGAAAATTGCTCGGGATGACCACGCGAATCGCTTTGAAGTAATTAGCCGAGAAGCTTGCGGCGAAGCCATGAGGAGGCGTACATCGGCTTTTGTTCTGTGGGTAAGCGCTCTTTTGGTAGTGTAGACTTCAGCGACATAATAGATCGGGTCTTTGTTGGGGTCGGCGCTCAGCCACCGGAGCGGCTTGGCCCAACGACTTAGGCGGTGGCGGACAGGTGAGGCGACAACCTCTCGCCCGAGTTCGCGATTAGCCGTCAAACAGGGGTGGGGTTGACGGTTATACCTTGACTCATCGAAGGACATTTGTGCCTCTTGAAAGTGCATCTAGGCCCTCAAAGTGTTTTGGTGATTTATGGCAACACAATTCGTATGCTAACGGTGCAAGTGAGATTCTATCAGAGTTATCAAGGAGATATCATTATTGGAAAAGCGATTGGAGATCCCACTATATTCAAAATGTGAAAAGCGGCATCAAGACTTCGATTGTACATCTTTTATTTTATTGAGTCTAAGGATAGCCGTTCTATAAAGGGGATCTGACGGAAAATCGCTTCTAGGATATACTTGTGCTCATAGGATGAAAAATGCATCTCAAAAGATCTGTTAAAACCTTGCATTTCCTTTAAAGGATACTCTGGCGAGGAGGTCATCACGGAGTATCCGGACATTTAATCCGGACACTCGGGAAAATGTCCGAGATATCAGGGATTAAATCCGGATACTCGAACTAGGGTCCTCGGTTGGTTTTCTCGATAAGTCAGATATCCGGACATTTAATCCGGACACTCAGGAAATTGTCCGAGTATCAGAAGAAAATGTCAGGACGGTCCGGATGTCTTGTGAAACACTTATAGCAGTTGGATTTTGGGAGAGCTATTTAAGCCCTCACTCCAAATCTAACGTTGCCCTCATTCATTCTTTGCATTCATTTCCCAAGCTCACTCTCTCACTCTCTTGAGCCCTAGCCTCTTCTCCCCACTTGAATCTTTGATTTGGCTTGAATCTTTTGGGAGAAAAGAGGGCATTTAAGTGATTTGAGCTTGCATTGTTGATTCTTGAGCACAAGTTCATCCTCCAAGTTGATTTAGCGGTGTTTGTTACTCTTGGAGTTTGAAGGGCTCCTAGGCGGCAAGAGTCACAGGGAGCCTCCAAGTCTTCGTGTGGAGAGCCCGGTCGTTTGTGTGAGCCTCGCCTCCGAAAGGAAAAGAGGCAAGAAGTGAAGAACGGTGAGTGCTTAGTGCAACCTTTGGGAGGAAAGGGGTCAAGAGGGACCGGGCTTTGTGCCTCCTCAGCAGGAGGCGTGGGATTCCTTCAAGAATCCGAACTTGATAACAAATTCATTGTCTTTGTGTTCTTCACTTGCTTGTACTAGGGTTTGTAGTTCTTGAAACTTGTGGTGCCCGATCTACTTTATCTCTGTGTTTGGCTCTAGATCCTTATTTTTCTAAGGTACACGAGATCATTTAGAACCTTTGTATTCAGCTAGATTGTTGAAAATTTGCAAGGATTTAAAATTCTCATTTCGAGGTCACTTGTCAGGACACTCAGGACATTTAATCGGACTATCAGGATATTAACTCGGACTATCCGGACATTAAGTCCGGACACTCGGTTTGGCCATCGGGTGATTTTATTTAATTGCAAATTTTAATTCGCCTATTCACCCCCTCTGGCGACATATCGGTCCTTTCAATTGGTATCGAGCCAAATCTCCTTAGTTTGGCTTAGCAGCTTGGAGAATCAATATGTACGCAAGCGAAATCTGTCGAAGATCTTACCGCACCTCGGAGTGCGAGGCGATCTTAGGATGGGTATTCCGCAATTACAATTCTCGGCTCTTCATCGTATGTTTAGTGCCCTCGATTGGCGCCTCACTTCGATGGCACTCACTATGCAGCGTGAAACATAAGATGGAAGATACACTGAGATCACTTCACCCGTCTATTTGGAAGATTGTGCAAGCAGGTTTCAAGCCTAATGATCCGAGAATCTTACTCCCGAAGAAGATAAAGATCAACACTTCAATGACTTGGCCGTCAATGCCTTGTTTAATGCTTTGAGTGATTAGAGGTTCAGCAGGTGTGGATGGACTTGAGGAAGCAAAGGCCATTTGGGATAGACTCCTAGTGAGTCATGAAGGGATTTCAAGTGTCCAGTGAATCAAAGATAGAGCTCATCATTGGTGAGCTAAGCCGGTTCACTTTGGAAGAAGGAGAATCCTACAACAAGATGTTTGGCCAGGCTAATGGTGCTCGTGAATCAAGCCAAAGGTCTGGGTGCACCGATCTTTACGACAAAGCCGTTGTGAAGATCATTCTCCGCGTAATCACTCCTACCAACGCAACCTTGTTCGGTTGATCGAGGCCGGCCCAACCGACACGTTGACACCTCATGGCGTCATTGGCGGCTCATGATGGACGAGATGATGGTGAAGGAGGCGAGGTAGTTGAAGAACTCAAGTCGGCAAAAAGGCATTGCCCTCAAGGCCGTCAAGGTAGGCGCATAGCGGAAGAGAACTCAAGTGAAGATGAAGAGTCTAGTGGTCAGATTGACGAATGAGGATATGGCCCTATTTGTGCGAAGGTTCAACAAGTTCTTCAAGAAGAAGAATTTCAAACAAGGAGGTCGATCGAAGAGCTTTGGAAGAAAGTCAAAGGGTAGGCATTCTACGAAGATGCTATGAATGCGGTGAAAGAAGCCACTTCATTGCAGTGTCGCACAAGGAAAGCAAAGATGAAAGTCTCACAAGAAAGACAAATATCGAGGCAAAGACAAAGAAAAGAGCAAGAAATTCAAGCACTACAAGCACAAGGGTCAAGCGCATATTGGAGAAGAGTGGGATTCAAACTCCGATTCGACTCAAGCTCAGAGTCCGACGAGGAAGGAGGAATTGCCTCCGTCGCTATCGTAGTGCCTACCACCTCAACAACGTCGAAGAGCCTCTTCGACAACTTGGCGATAATGACGACAACACTCCTATGTGCCTTATGGCAAAAGGGCATAAGGTATCATCAAAGACTCCACTCCCTCCATTGCTAATGAATGTCTAGATGAGCACGATAGCGATAGTGATGATGATGATGTTAACATTGTGCTTAAATCTATGAAGAATTTTGACATTCATAAATTAAACTTGCTTTTAAAAATATTGAAAAGTTGGAGGAAGTAGTAGAACAAAAGGAAGCTACTCTTGAGGCTCAAGAGGATTTGCTCATCCTCGAAAAGGAGAAAAACCATGAGCTAGAGAAGAGCTTGTCTTTTGAAAAAGAAAAATGAGAAATTAGTTGAGAATTCAAAATTAATCGGATCCGAGGGTGACTAGTCTCGAGATCACCAGCGCTTCACTCAAGAGGAACTTGCTAAGGCAAAGGATGCTTGCAAGGCTCTTGAGTTGAAGCTTGTTGATCTCAAGAATAGCCCTCGGTTACCTCAACTATTAACTCCAATTCTTCATTACCATCAACTAGCAATGGATCGCTTGGTGCTATAATGTCAATATTGATATTTGTACCACTAACCTTGAGACTTTGCAAGTACTTGCTAATGAAAATGAGAAGCTCAAGGGAATGCTCGAAGATGGACTACAAAAGTCCTATAAGGCTAGCAAGGGACTAGAGGAGTTCCTCGGTAGCGCAAAAGGTAACCCCATGAAGCATGGGCTTGGTTATGTCCTTCCAAGGGCAAAGGAAACCATATTGTGGTTGCGCCTTTGAACAAGCCCATTCACTTCGTAAAGGGGGAAGCAAACTCTAAATATAAGGCTCAATCCACTTTCTTTGCTTCATATGTGCTTAAGGACTAGCCTTGGTAGAGTAGTTGCTCATCATATTGGGGGTAAGCCAAGAATGCTTCTAGTGTCACGATCTATTTGGGTCCCCAAATCACTTGTCACTAACGTCTTGCGGACCTAAACAAGTTTGGGTACCAAAGAGCAAAAACTAAATTTCATTTTGTAGGCCTACATCTCCGGTGGAACAAGTTGGATCTTGGATAGCGGATGTCGCATCATATAATGGGAGAAAGGGCAATGTTAGCACATCTAGAAGCCAATGGATCAAATAGTGAAAGCATCATCTTTGGCGATAATGGAAAAGGTGAAGTGGTAGGTTTAGGTAAGATATTGATTACCAATGATTTTCATATAAACAATGTTTTACTCGTTGAATCTTTAAGCTACAATTTATTGTCCGTTGCACAATTATGTGAAGCGGGCTATAATTGTGTGTTTAGTGAGAAGGTGTGGATGTCATTAAGAGGGTTGATGGTTCAATAGCCGTTAAGGAGTCGTTTAAAGGGTAATCTCTATCTTATAGATTTTTCTCACGGATAGAGTTAACCTTGAAAGCGTGTAATGGCTAAATCTAACATGGGTTGGTTATGGCATCGCCGACTTGCCCATGTTGGTATGAGAATCTTCACAAACTCATTAAGGACAATCACATCCTTGGACTAACCAATATCGTTTTGAGAAAGATAGGGTGTAGCTCATGTCAATGGAAAGCAAGTTGGAGCCGCACCCGCCAAGAATGTGATGACCACCACAAGACCCTTAGAGATCTTTGCACATGTATTTGTTCGGCCCGATCGCCTACATAAGCATTGGAGGAAACAAGTATGGGTTAGTCATTGTAGATGATTTTTCTCGATTTACTTGGGTGTTCTTTTTGCATGATAAAAGTGAAGCTCAAGGATCTCTTAAAGTTCATGAGAAGGGCTCAAAATGAGTTGAAGTGAAGATAAAGAAAATTGAATGATACGGACACGAATTCAAGAATCTCGGCGTTGAGGAGTTTCTCGATGAAGAAGGCATCAAGCATGAGTTCTCGGCTCCTATTCACCTCAACAGAATGGGGTAGGCGAGAGGAAGAATCGAACCCTCATCGAGATGGCGCGTACGATGCTCGGCAGTACAAGGTTTCAGACATATATTTTGGGCGGAGGCGAGTCAACACCGCGTGCCAGCTCCAACCGATTATATCTTCACAAGTTGTTAAAAAGAAGGCGGCGTCTGAGCTCCTCACAGGAAAGAAGCCAAATGTATCCTATTTGAGTATTTGGGAGTAAATGTTACATCCTCAACAAAGAAAGCTAAGTCTTCTAAATTTGCTCCTAAAGTAGATGAAGGATTTTTACTTGGTTATGGATCAAATGCTTACGCATATCGGGTTTTCAATAACACCACCGGTGTAGTTGAAATCTCGCGTGGCGTAACATTTGATGAAACTAACAGTTCTCAAGTAGAACAAGTTAATTGTGATGAAATTAATAGGAAGAACCTCCATGTGAAGCAATCAAGAAATTGGCCATTGGGAGGTAAAAGCAGGTGGGCAGGATGCAATCCCGAGCACCTCAACCGGAGTGTCGGGATAATGTTGAATGTCAGGACAAAATCTCCAGTGTCGGACTTAACCGGACATTCGGACATCGATGCTCAAAATGTTGATCCTCCTCATCCATTCAAACTCAAGATGGTTCCAACACTTCTCAAGGCAGCGGAGGTCCTATTCAGCGTATAAGCAACAACCCCTCATCAGAGAGTTCATCAAAGCATACAAGCGATCACCGTCGACAACATACTTGGAGACATTAACAAGGGAGTATCCACTAGATCTCGACTTGCAAATTTTTGTGAATTTTACTCTTTTGTGTCTTCTCTTGAACCACTAAAGGTAGAAGAAGCACTCAAGATCGGATTGGGTGGTGGCGATGCAAGAGGAGTTGAACAACGAGCGGAACCAAGTGTGGAAGCTTGTCGAGCGGCCCAAGCAAAAGCGTGATTGGAACCAAATGGGTCTTCGGAACAAGCAAGAGCAAAGCGGTATAGTGACTAGAAACAAAGCACGGTTGGTTGCTCAAGGCTTCACGCAAGTCGAAGGTTTGGATTCGATGAAACATACGCTCCTGTAGCTAGGCTTGAATCTATTAGAATATTACTTGCCTTTGCTACTCACCATGATTTCAAGTTATACCAAATGGGCGTGGCGCCTTCTTGAATGGACCACTCTCAAAATGGTCTCGTTGAGCAACCACCCGGCCGAAGACCGAACCATCCGGACCACGTATACTTCCTTCACAAGGCTCTTTATGGGCTTAAGCAAGCAGCAAGGCGTGGTTTGAGTGTCTTCGCGATTTTCTCATCGAACAAGGTTTTGTAGTCGGAAGGCCGACCCTACACTCTTCACTAAACATATCGATGATGATTTATTTGTGTGCCAAATATATGTCGATGACATTATATTTGGATCTACTAATGAACATTTGTGCAAGGATTTTAGCGAGGATAATGACTAAAAGATTTGAGATGTCCATGATGGGTGAGTTAAAGTTCTTCCTCGGTTCAAGTCAAACAAGCTGAAAGAAGGAACTTTTATATGCCAAGCAAAGTACATCAAGGACATGCTCAAGAAGTTCGGCATGGAGAGCATGGAAACCAATCAAAACGTCGATGCAAGCCAGCGGGCATCTAGACCTCGACAAAGAAGGTAAACCGGTCATCCAAAAGGTATATCGTTCGATGATCGGCTCTTTACTCTATCTTTGTGCATCTAGGCCGATATTATGCTTAGTGTATGCATGTGTGCACGTTTTCAAGCGCTCCCAAAGAGTGCCACATGGTGGCGTAAAAGAATCTTGAGATATTTAGTGCACACTCCTCATTTAGGGCTTTGGTATCCTAAAGGGTCCTCTTTTGAATTAGTTGGCTATTCAGATCACGGATTATGCGGGATGTAAGGTGGATAGGAAGAGTACCTCGGGTACTTATCGGTTCTTAGGTAGATCCCTTGTTTCTTGGTCTTCTAGAAGCAAAATTCATGTAACCTTATCCAGTAGGCCGAATATATAGCCCAAGGGGAGTTGTTGTCGCAATTGCTTTGGATGAGGCAAACTCTAAATGATTATGGCCTAACCTATAGCAGTGTACCACTTTTGTGTGACAATGAGGCGCCATAAAATTGCCAACAACCACGTCCAACATTCCGTACAAAGCATATTGATATTGCCATCATTTTCTAAGGGATCATTCCACTAAAAGCGATATCGATATCAACATGTGAGCACAAATGACCAATTAGCGATATATTTACCAAGCCTCTTGATGAGAAGAGATTTTGTGATTTGAGGAGTGGGCTAAATATTCTTGATTCTCATAACTTGGTTTGAAGCGTGAGCGCTTTTGATTGATGCTTGCAAAATATGTTCAAAAAGCTTATTTGGTCTTTTTCTCTAATCTTTTGTGTTGGTTGAAATATTTGATCTTGGATCGTGCCCAATGACATGTGACTATGGATTATGCGATTTTGTGTTAGCTAGTCACATTGTGCAAAAGGGTCCTTAAGGATTTCTTTTCTCAATTCTTCAAGTCATTCATTTCCCTCAAATCCTTGAAATTCCTAATCCGATCCATTTTGTCGATTCGGACGGTCCGGACAAATTGTCCAGGATATCCAGACTAAATGTCGAGAGTGTCCGGATTGGAGATCCGGAGGCTGTGGGTATTTAAGCCGTCTTGAGGTTTTCTTCTCTCTCTTCTCTCATTTGTTTCAACCTCCTCCTCAAAACTTTGCCCTAGCGCCGCTCTCGGTTCCCCTCCATCTCGGCGTGTTTCTCACCCTCCGAGCCTCAGGATCTTCCTTGGTGGGCGTGGGAAGGATCTCCCTCAAGTTTTCTTCGTTTTGGTGGTTCATCCTTGTGGTATGTCATCTTTAGCCCTAATCTTCTTTTGATCCTTGAAATTCTTAGGATTAGGGTTCCCTTGCTAAAATACATTCATATTCTTATTGAAATCCTAGAATGTGCCTTTAGAAATCCATCATTGTTTGCAATTTAGGGTTTTGGGTTTGAATCATTAAGCCGGAGTCTCAGGATATTTTATCCGGAACATCAGGACAAAACCGGACACTCAGGACTAAATCCCGGAGTATCAGGAGAAATGTCCAGACGGTCCGGACAAAATGTCGGAGTATCCAGTAATACCTCTCGGCCCAAAATTTTAAATTGTGAAATCTGCTTTCGTGCAACTCTTTTTCCTCCAATCTTTGTTCCCTCTTAGATGTCTTCTTCCCAAGGAGGTTACGGTGCCGGCAGCGCCCGGTTAGTCACCTCCTTCCTCTCCCTCGGCCGCTCCAAAGAAGAAGGCAAGGTGTGAAGAAGATCCCTCAAGGCCGTGCAAACCTCCTCACCGCGCCTCGTTGCTCCATCTCCTACTCTGCTCGAGAATAATCGAGGAAATTCTGCTAGAAGAGCATCCATGGATGAGCATGCTAGGCGTCGGGAAGCGAAAAAAGCGATATCAAGAGTCAAGGTTGGCGATTGGTCCCCTTGAAGCTTCAACCTCGGTGGAATATCCGGGCGGATGATGCAAGCCGTGTGGTGCGACTATCGTGTGGGGTTTGGAAAGGGCAAGGCCATAGTTGCGCGAGAGAAACAAAGATCCGCTCGAGTTCCACCAAGATCGGTATGTCGACAAGCGGTTACAGAGCAGGTTCCTCGACTTTTATAAAGCAGTTCTTACGCCTATGGGCGTCCGTGATGAAGATGAAGAGGATTGATTGGCTATATATATCGAGGCTCGAGAATCCCATCTTGACGAGGTCATCGAGATTTGTGGCGGCATAAAGTGAAGGACATTATGAGTTTCATGCATTCTTGGAATGATGAGGTAATCATGCAATTTTATGCCACTCTTTACTTTGATAAAAAGCAAGATGCCATTTGGTGGATGGCCAGATAAACTACGGTATGTGGTGACCAAGAGGACATTTGCTAGAATATTGCATCGAGATCGGCGGATGGGGATGCCAAAGTTGCATGATAAGAAGGTCATGGCTCTGGCGACTTGGAGATTTATATGACTTCGTCTCGGCATGTTGTGATGGGCACTATCAAAGTGCGAAGCGAGTGCGGTGTTCTTCTTCCGGTTGCTTGGTCTCTCTTTGGCCCAAGGAGAATCGTCAACCATCGGTTCTTATGTTAGAAATTTGCTATTTCATTTGGTTGAGCGCACTCATGGATTTGATGTGGTTGACTTCATCTGGGAGGCCATCGCTACAACTCTTTGAGCAACTCCGGTATTTGTGGATATCGCCGTTTATTATGGGCGTGATTGAGCACGTCCACGGGGCTTGACCGTGAAGGATGTGGAGCATGTGCCTTACAAGGTCCGTCCTCGGTCGATTCCTGCGGCTCCAGTGGACAAGCGTCGAGGGTGCGTCCTCTGTCACTCGGTCTTTTGCTCGTCTGCTCCTCCACGGCTCGGCTTGGCGAAGTTCCTCCTCCGGCTCGGTTTCTCCCTCGGGAGAAGGTTCTCCTCGCTAGCGCGACACCATCAAGAGAATGCTCAAATGCTGTTTTGCTTATGCCAAGATGTGTCGAGCAAGTAAAGGAGACCGTCGTGGCTGCGTGAAACCGCCGTGAGTTCGCGCCCTCGCCGCCCGGCCGGTGAGGATCTTCGGCCGATGGCGAGTGCGAGAGTCAACTCATGTATCTGTAGTGGATTCCGCTACGGCGGCTCTTGATCTTCCACCTACGCTCCTCGGGCGGCGTCGATGGCGATGGCGGCGATAGCGAGGAGGACTACGAGCCTTCCGCGGACGGCGAGTAGTTCTTTGCAGTAGCCCTTCCTTTTTGGTGTCTTGATGCCAAAGGGAGAAAGGTGCTAGAGTTTATTTCCTTGCCGTGCACTGCTTTTTGCTTCGTTTAACTATCGCCGTTGAATTTTGAGTTGTGGTTGTGTTTGATTGGATGTGAACTATTTGCTTAATATCAATTTCCTTTCCGTTATGCATTTGTGTGATATCATGTCATATTGATTACTTGTGCAAAATTACTTATTGATTATCATGACTTATTCTATCTTAAGTATAAATTTAGGGGAGCTCATGCACCTTTTTCTCTTAAGTATGTGCATTTCAGAATCTACTCAATCTTCTCTAATGCATATATTTAGGGAGCTCCAACCCCATGTATTTGGTCCTTCAAATACTATATCCTCTCAAATTCTATCTAAACTCAATTGTGTTGTCATCAATTCACCAAAAGGGGAGATTGAAAGTGCATCTAGGCCCCTCAAAGTGTTTTGGTGATTTATGGCAACACAATTCTGTCTCTATGGTGCAAGTGAGATTCTATCACGATTATCAAGGAGATATCATTATTGGAAAGGCGATTGGAGATCCCACTATATTCAAAATGTGAAAGGCGGCATCAAGACTTGATTGTACATCTTTTATTTTATTGAGTCTAAGGATAGCCGTTCTATAAAGGGGATCTGACGAAAAATCGCTTCTAGGATATACTTGTGCTCATAGGATGAAAAATGCATCTCAAAAGATCTGTTAAAACCTTGCATTTCCTTTAAAGGATACTCTGGCGAGGAGGTCGGTCCAGATATCCGGACATTTAATCCGGACACTCAGGAAAATGTCCGGAGTATCAGGAGTTAAATCGGATACTCGAGCTAAGGTCCTCGGTTGGTTTTTCTCTGATAAGTCCAGGATATCCGGACATTTAATCCGGACACTCAGGAAATTGTCCGAGTATCAGAGAAAATGTCCAGACGATCCGGGTGTCTATGAAACACTTATAGCAGTTGGATTTTGGGAGAGCTATTTAAGCCCTCACTCCAAATCTAACAGTTGCCCTATCATTCATTCTTTGCATTCATTTCCCAAGCTCACTCTCTTACTCTCTTGAGCCCTAGCCTCTTCTCCCCCTTGAATCTTTGATTTGGCTTGAATCTTTTGGGAGAAAAGAGGGCATTTAAGTGATTTGAGCTTGCATTGTTGATTCTTGAGCACAAGTTCATCCTCCAAGTTGATTTAGCGGCGTATTTGTTACTCTTGGAGTTTGAAGGGCTCCTAGGCGGCAAGAGTCACAGGAGCCTCCAAGTCTTCGTGTGGAGACCCGGTCGTTTGTGAAGGCGAGCCTCGCCTCCGAAAGGAAAGAGGCAAGAAGTGAAGAACCGGCGAGTGCTTCGTGCAACACCGGGAGGAAAGGGGTCAAGAGGGACCCGGGCTTTGTGCCTCCTCAACGGAGACGTAGGATTCCCTTCAAGAATCCGAACTCCGGTAACAAATTCATTGTCTTTGTGTTCTTCACTTGCTTGTGCTAGGGTTTGTAGTTCTTGAAACTTGTGGTGCCCGATCTACTTTATCTCTGTGTTTGGCTCTAGATCCATATTTTTCTAAGGTACCTGAGATCATTTAGAACCTTTGTATTCAGCTAGATTGTTGAAAATTTGCAAGGATTTAAAATTCTCATTTAAAGGTCACTTGTCAGGACACTCAGGACATTTAATCCGGACTATCAGGATATTAACTCGGACTATCCGGACATTAAGTCGGACACTCGGATTTTGGCCATCGGGTGATTTTATTTAATTGCAAATTTTAATTCGCCTATTCACCCCCTCTAGGCGACATATCGGTCCTTTCACCTCTGGAGTCCACTAAAGCTCCACCTTGCCTGTGAGCCACGATGAATGGGGAGTCGCAGCTCATCGAGCCTTGAGATGAATCTGCTGAGGGGCTGCCATGCGGTGGTGAGGCTCTACACACGCAATAGAGGTCGGGGGTGCCATCTTCTCAATCGCCTCGATCTTCTCAGGTTTTGGGCCAACCTCAGAGCCCCAATCATGTGGCGAGCACCTTCCCAAAGCGATCTAGAACTAGCACTTCTCGGGGTTGAGTTTGATCTGAGTATCTGTTCAAGTTGTTGAAGGGTTCCTCGAGGTCCGAGCGTGGTCACCCTCGGAAGGGCTCTTGGCGATGATGTCGTCACGTGAACTTCAAGGTTACGGCGATCGAGGTCGAGCGTCCACGGTCATCGATCGGCTGGAGCGTGGCCCCGCGTGCATAAACCAAATGACATGAGTGCGTGTGGCGATGAAAGTGCGAGCAGACGTGATGAGCGATGTCTTTGCTTTCATAAATCAACCCCTTGATTTGATTTGATGGTACCACGAATAGGCGTCCAAAAAGCAGCATCTTGGCATTTCTTTGTGGAGTCAACGATCTGATCGATCGTGGGGCGGGAAGTTGTCCTTGGGAAGTGGGCGCTGGAGGTCACCCGCGGTTATGATGCCATAAACTTGACGAGGCCGTTGCGGGGATGGCGTTATGCGGGAGGTCCCCCTCGACCACCTCGAAGGTGATCGGCTTCGGTCGCGGAAGTTGGTTGAGTCATGAAGGTGGCCAGGCAAACCCCCTGCCCCAAGGGTGGTCGAGCTCCGAGGACAATCCAGAAGGAAGGGACAATGTTCTTGACCTTCGATCGGGTGTCTGCATCCGTCGAGTGCCCGACTGCGGCGAGTTTAGGGAGCTACGCCATCGACCATGGCGCGCCCAAACCACGGTGTTCGGCGATGGTGGGGTCCACGACCAAAGGCGGCCTTGGTCTCGGGCCATACCTTGGAGGGCATCTTCGGGGAGAAAGGTGATGGTGGCGCGACCGCTTGATCTTTGCTCGATGGGCTTCGGCGTGACAACTTTGGCGAGATGATGCTTGGCGGCCTTGAGCTGTATTTGGGGCTGATAATGCCGTAGCCCAGGCAGCCCACCGAAGATGGCGTCAATCCGGCGCTTCGCCTGCTTTGGAATTCAGTCGAAGTCGTCGCGATCCGCCCAGCGTTCACCTGTCCATTTGGGCGTCCTCTTTACGATAACGGGCATCTCCCTTAGCCATCGTAGAAGGCTTCTAGCTTACCTGCCGAACTGGCGAGTTCGCGGTCATGGCCGCTACCACATGAAAAAGGCAAAACTTAACTTCATCGTACAGGGTGCCCTCGGACCCTTCGCGATCGGCGTCGACCGTAGAGTCGGGAGCCGTCGACCCTCCTCTTGGGGCTGATTACGTACTGGAGAGGTCGAGGCTAGCCTTGGCGAAGTGCTGGATCCCTCAGGGCTTGATCTCGAACCGAGAACCTCGCTATGGCCATCGGCCGTGAAATGATCACCAGCACCCCCGTGTCTGCGGTCGTGCTTAAGCTTCTTGGTGTGGCTGTAGTGGTGGGCACCCTTGAGTTGGATGGGCGGCCTCTGTGGGGTTCAGACCAAGCTTACCTTAGTGCGTGGTCGGCGTTCGGCGAGACGGCGTCGTCGCGTCTGCATCTGCGCTCCGCCATGCGGAAGCGGCTTGATGACCACGAGCCGCGAGGTGATCTCGAGATCTTGATAGGCGGCGGATCGCGGACGCCAAATTTGAAAACGCTTTATGGCGGCTTCGCCGGAGATACTCGGGATCGAGGTTCTCGTCGTGGATGAACCGCGCACAAAGTCCGCAAGCGGCTTCGCCCTTGCCCTCGATAGCGCGATCGAGTCCTTCTCCCTCGGATCGCTTCGTAACAACTCGAAAGTTGGGCGGGCGCTCACGAACTTAGCGCCCGACGACTGAAGGAACCCGAGCTTACGGTTGAAGAGCGAGGTTGCGTCCGTTACCCGTCCGGCGCAGTCGGGAGGTAGTTGCCATCACGAGTTAAATGCGCCGGTTTGCGGGGATGGCGGTCGGTAAATAAACGAGGAACTTCGTCGGGTTCTTAGTCCCATCGAAGTGCTCTATCAGCGCAGGCTTGGGCAGAAACACGCCCGGTACCTACCTGACGAGTCGTCGAATCTGTGCCGTCTGTGTAAGAAAGTTTGGGATAAAGCGGCGCGCAAGGTGTAATAAATGCGTCGACAAGGTCCTCGGCTAGCTGCCGGATTAGTCAAGGCCGCCTCGGCGGCCCGACCTTCGATGGAGCGACTACGATCACCGAGCTCAAAGTCACTGGTAAATGCTGCGGCGGTCACGGACCCTCTGGCGCTGGCGGAACGTCTAAAGAAGACCCTCGGTTCTTCTTGCCCGATCGACTCGGAGCTCCCGTGGCTTGGCTTGAGCCTGACCACGCAGTGCGATGCGGCGAGACGGCGTGGTGGCGTCAGGTCATGTCCGAGGCTAGCTGCTTTGGTGAAGAAGCGCCTCCAGCGAGGCGTCCATCGGCGCGATGGCGGCAGCGTGATGAATGCCATCACTCTTACGAGGGCGGGTCCCCTAGTCGCGACCGGTCTTTGCGGAGGCATGATCTCGGTCGCCGGCCGTCGAGCTCTTGACGGGGGCTCGGCCAAAAGCTCACCTCCCGGGTTT
>JAYEVE010000303.1:0-21116 GCA_036346375.1 Guadua angustifolia
ATTTCCTTCTCTTCTCCATCCTATGGCTTCTCACTTTGTTCCCCCACCTTAGCACACTAGAGTCACATGCCACGGCCTCCTTGTGCCTCGCTTCTGATGCCACGACCTCCACCTCGTTGTCGCCCATGGTGCTTGCGCGCCCACGAATCCGGGCTAAGATCGTGACGGCACAAGGCAGGTGGCGATGGCTACAGCGGGCCCGGCGCATGACACGAGTCGAATCAAGAGCGCCGACTTATATCGGCGGCAAGAGGCGGCGGCGTTGGGCTAACTACGGTCTTGCGACATCGGCACTACGCACCCACCGATCTAGATCAAATGGCATGACACCTTCGCGAGATGATGGCCATCGGCTTATCTGGATCGCATGTGGCGATTCGGACGGTAGCAAAGCTTGCGAAGCGGCGATGGACAGGCGGGCGGGATGGTTGCTTCTTACGGACTTGAGGGCGATGACCATGGTGGCGGTGATCGCGTTGTCTTTGGCGGCGTTAGTTGGTGGAATCGACTCGGTAGCGACAAAGCGACTCAACTTTGGGCTCGAACACGATGGAAGGCGGTGGGCGACGCGAACACAATGAAGAACGGCGGTGCTACCTCGAACTTCAGCGAGCTCTTGTCAGCGAGCAGCGGTGTCTCGGGGGTGTGTGCTAGGTCAAAAGGTGTGGTCTAAGGTGAGGAGGCGGGGTGGCGGCGCAATAAATAGGGCTTGGGAAGGCGTGCCGGCGTGGAAGTTAGAGTTGGTTCCAAGGCGGTGGTGGAATCAGGCGGAGATATAGCATGCCATCGTGGCTCCATCTCGGGCGTCAGCGATAACGATCCGCGGCTCCCAGCAGCTGAACAGCATAGCATAAAGCGATCGACATATCAAGATCTAACATTGTTGAGCTTTCGATTAGGGTTTATGGTGAGAGCAGAGCGGTGTAGCGGCATTGCGTGAAAAAATGGGCTGAAATTGGGCTTTGGCCCAACACTATTCACGAGGATTTTAAAATATTTTTGAATAAAAACAAATTAGATAAATAAAAAGCCCAAATAATCGGGAAAAATCCAAAAAAATCTAGAAAATACCTTAGGAAATTTAGAACTTAAATAAAATAATTCCAATGAAAATTTATTAAAAAACTTCTAATAATTAAATAAAAGATAACAAGAGGCTTAATTCAATAAATACAAAATAAATTAAATAAAATCCCAGGAAATTTCTAAAATCATAAAATATAGAATAAATTCATGAAATGCAAAAATTGAGGTATTACAAGCTACTCTTAGACTCAGTCATCTTTGTTAACATCTTGACCGTTTGAACCTCAGCTCTTCTAGCCTAGTCCCGATCTCCTCCGTTCACCATGACTTAGCCGACGTCCTGCAACCATCATAGACAAGGAAACACATCACATAACAATGTCCAACAACATATGCAATCAAATCAGCACATAGCTAGAATGATACACAATTTGTCCCAACTAGCTTACAATCTTTTCCAACAGGTTTACAAATTGTCGAGCAGGTTCACAACTAGTCCCAACCAGTTTACAAATAGATCAAACTCAAACTTGTGCATCACAAACTCAACTACTGATCAATTACTTATCACAGATATGGGTAGACCTTCACATGGTCTTTCAATCTCCCACGATGAGTATATTGTGAAACACAAAAAAGCGATTTGAGTTTGAAAAGGAAAGAAGGGAGCAATTTGATTGCAAAGCCTCACTTGGTCCAGAGCAAGGGAAAATAAAGTCATGACCAAGTTGGCAAGAAGAATTTTAGAGCAATAACCAAAAAGCGAGCAAGTTTTCCACAAAAACTCTAAAAATCCAATAAAAACTTAGAAAAGCTCAAATATGCTTGCGATCCTAAGAATTAGCAAGTTTATACTATGATCATAAGAATCAAAATGCATTCACATTTTTATCTTTTAATGATGCCTTTTCTACGATTTCTCCCCTTTTAGCAATATAAGCATGAAGAAGTCATTTTCTCTCCTATTTTTTCCACTTTTTGAAAATGCATGCACGAAATACATTCTAAAGGTGCTTTGAAAATTAACAAGTGACAACATAGACAAAGTATGACACCAAGCTACTCAAGTGTAGATTATGCTAAACTTAAGATATGTCCAAGTGCAAATACCAATTTTGCTAGCAAGTATAAATAATACTATGTTATTTTTGCATGATTTAATAAGTGCAACACTTAGCATAGTTTCCAAACTAGAAGCAAAGCCATTCAATACAGCAAATGGAAAACTTAGAGTTCAACCTACTCAACACTTTGGGAAAGCTAGATGTGCATACAAGGTCTTAGTGCTCAAATATCATCAATGCAAATTTTTCTTTAAGTTTTCAAAGCCCATAGTGAGGTGCAAATGTTTGATATTATTTGCAGTCTTTATCCACTTATTTTTTGTATTTGCATTTTTTAAGTGTAATTAACTCAAGTCATAGTCGACCATCTCAAGAAGAACCCTTAAAAGGATAGTCTTGGTCATACGATATATTCCAAGTTCATCCTAAGTGTAATGGGAGGCGATCTTGTGAATGTAAGGTATTGAAATCAATTTGCACAAAAGAGTCATTTTTGCTTTTATTTTGGCACATAGATTTATGTGCATGTGAAGGACTCAAGTATGGATCAACCTAGCTTCACCCAAGTTGCTATAGGGACTCTAGTAGAAATCCAAAATTTCACAAATAATGACATATACACCTAGAGAAAGCGAGCAAGAAAAAAAACATGTTTCATCAAGTTTTTATTTAAAATTTTAATTTTTAATTTTTAACAAGCTTAGTAAGATCAAACAAAATGAAATTAGACATATCTAAGATAGCAATATTCTTTATAAAAGTAGTAGGGTGCATAGCATGAAGAGAAGCTCATTTGCATAATAGACAAAGCTCATAAAAATAGAAAAAAGTCTATATGCAATGTATTAAGCGGTTCTCAAACTTCCCCTCAACAAGTAAATCAATTTTAAGCACAAAATTTGGTTCAAGTTGGGTTCTGAGAATTAAGCTCAAGAAAGGTCTAAATGAACTCAATCAAAATCGAAACACAGAATCGAGAGAAGAAATTGAGAAAACTACAAAGCGTGTGACTATAGAGCATAGAAAAGATAGTAGAGAACACTATGGCTCAGACTTGCTCTCATCTTTCCCAATGATTGACATAGGCAAGCTGAATTTAGATCCCAAGCTAAGGAGTGTACATAGACTCTGTCTATCCGGAGGCCCAACACACCTAGATATATAAGACTATCAGAACTCAACCTAGAGAAGAAAAGCAGTTAATAGTGCATGATAGCAACCTATAGCATGAGATGAGAGGTCCATGCAACGCATACCGAGAGTCTAAGTGAAGTGAACTCACAACTCTAGAATTAAGCTCAATATCACCTAGAAGATGCATGAAAAAGGAAATGCTAAAAGAAAACATATATAGTACATAATATACAAACCAGCGCTCCCTCAAATGGTGTCGTAAGGACACACAACTCCAAGCTCTCCTCTCAAAGCCACAAACCTAGAGCTATCCAAAGGTTTGATAAAAATATCAGCAATCTAGTGGTCACTCTCTATAAACTGAAGCACTATAACACCCTTCTTCATATGGTCTCTAAGTAAGTGATATCTGATGTCTATATGTTTGGTATTGGGGTGTTGGACTGGGTTTTTAGCAATACAAATAGCAGAAATGTTGTCACAGAAAAGTGGAACACTCTCTATCTCTAATCCAAAGTCTCATAGATCGATCTCATCCAAAGCACTTAACTACAACAACTAGGCTGCTGACGTACTTGGCCTCAATGGTGGTTGCAATTCAATTTGTTTCCTAGATGATCAAAAGACAAGAGAAGTGCTAATAAATTGGCAAGTGCTAGAAGTGCTCTTCCTATCTATCCTACAACTAGCAAAGTATGCATCGAGAAAAGAATCTAAGAGAGAGACAAGAAGAAAAGAGTACCAAATACCATAGTCAATGGTAGCTCGAAGGTGCGAAAATGCACTTCACCACCTAGTGGTGAGAGGCATAAGGAGAAGTCTAAAATTGAGCGTCTGAGATGTACATCAAAATGTATGTCGATCTCGATGCGATGAGGTACAAGAGGCGGCAATCATTCTCTGAACTCCTTCGATCAAGGCATACCATCCTCATCGTACTCGAGGCAGTGAGTGGTGACCATAGGAGTCATCATTGGCTTCCCATCATACATGTCAAAGTGCCTCAGGAGGTCTTGAGTATACTTGCCTTGATGCAAGAAGGTGCCCTCCCGAGTCTGCCTGATTTAGAAGCCAAGAAAGTAGCTCAACTCGCCCATCATACTCATCTCGAACTCTTGCTCATCACCTCTAAAAATTGAGACACAAGAGAGTCGAAGAGCCACCAAAGATAATATCATTCACATAAATCGGATGAGGAGAAAATGAGAATCACGGTGTCGATGAGCGAGTCATATCTACTATACCCATCTTAAAACTATGAATAAGAATATAAGACTTAAGCCTCTCATACCTCGATTAGACACATGACAAGCAGTAGCTATAGCCTCAACCCAAAACTTTCTAAGAGTATTGTACTCATCTAGCAACATTCTTGCCATCTCAACCAAAGTATTGTTCATCCTTTCCACTACACCATTTTCTTTGAGGGGCGTATGGAGGGAAAAGCCGATCTAAGCCTAACTCCTCACGAAACACTCAAAGTAGGAGTTCATGAACCTCGTACCATTGCCCTTGTGTATAGCTTGTAAGGCACTAGGGAGCTCAATAGACAACCTCTGAACCAAACTCCTAAAATGGGTAAAAGACTCATCCTTGAGGCTAAGAAAAACACCCAAGAATACCTCAAAAATCATCAACAATAACAAGAACATACCACTTCCCACTTGTGCACTCTAATTTGGGCGAATAGTATCCATATGTAAAAGCTATCTGGTGCATCAATTATCATAATAGTGATAGGATGATGAGAGGCAACAACCATCTTACTATGTCAGCATGGAGAGAAAACTAATTCTTTGACCATCTTGAGTTTAGGCAAACCACGAATGAGATCATGGTTGCTAACTCTGGTCAGGTGGTCAAAACTGATGTGACCTAATCTCCTATACCAGAAGGAGAGATCACGGGACTCTGAAGTAATCAAACAATGAAGAAAGTCTCCAAAAGAAGTAGAAAATTCAGCACACAAAACTCTCCCAAATATGGAAATCCTGCAAACTAATTCTCTTGATGAATCAAGGATTCTACAAGCACTACTCTTAAAGCTTACCTCGAAAGAGTCATCTATAAGCTGAGAAACAAAAAACAAATTATATTGCATCTTACTCACTAAGGCAACGTCCTTAAGAACGAAATTGTCATTAATGTAGGTGATACCTTTTGCAATGACTCTACGATGAAGCATCACCAAAAGTAATCAACTCAACACGGGAGCTTGGACTAGGAAGAGAACTATCTAGAGTCTCTTGTCATATGTCAAGAACAACGGAGTTAACGATCCATACTTCTCCCTTCCCCATCCTCGAACTGGTCAACACACAAGAGAGAGAGATTACTTAGTATTGGTACAAAGAAGATCTAGAAACTCAATCTTGAACCACGATGTCTCAAAGTACTAGCTCTGAAGCAAAAAGCGGACTCTAGTGTCTCTCTGATTGCACCCCTAAATCCTAGTAATATTCTTGTTCATGATACTCCTCCTTAGTTTGTCGACTCTTCCTCTTCTTCAAGAGTGATGCTTATTGTAAGGGTGAGCACATTGTATCTTGAACAAGTTGTGCATGTAATACAAGTCTAAATAACTATATGCAAGGCTTATTACAAAGGATGGCTAACATGGTAAATTTTGCGAAGCAGGTCTTTGTCAATTAAATACAATAAATAGATTGAAAGCATAAGTAAAACAAATACCATTAATAATATAAATTTCTTGAGAACATTCACAAAGATGCACACAACCTAAACCATTTTTCACAAAGCCACCTTCCCAATTTTGTTTTATAAAATCTAACCCTTATTTGAAATTCTGAGCATAGTCCATAGCAGAGACACAACTATTTGAATAGTTTTACAATCGTAGAGGTTGTACACACCACCTACAAGATGAAATCCAGTTGATCGAGACAAGATCACAACAAAGTTTTCGAAACATCATCACACGATTGGCCTCCCATCGAACATTAAACCGGTAGTCAAACATAGCGTATACAATTGGTGTTAACATTCTAGAGTTTTATATCTAAAATAAATGTAAAAATATTGTACCAAAAATATAATTTTATTGGCCTTTTGAATTTCTAAAAAATTCCTTTAGTTTTCTAGATTTTATAATATTTATCTCTTATTTTATGGATTTAAAAAGTTTTTCATGTTTTAAGAAATTTTAAACTAATTTATGTGTAAAAACCAAATTTAATTTGGAAATAATTTTTAAATTTCAAAATGCTTCAGGAATTTCTATAAATTTTTCCAAAATGATTGGAGGCTATTTGATATTTTATAAAGCCTATTTGGATTTTCTAGAGTTTTCTAAAATCAAATATCTATTTAAATATCCTAAAATATTTTTGGGCCAAATCCTTTTCCTTTGGCCCTTTCATGTTTTCCAACCTAGGAATGTCCTCTTTGCTCTTTCTTTTCCCGTCGGTTGGTCCACTTGGCCACCTTCCTTTCCGACCTTTCTTTTCTTCCTTTGGACCTAGCCTAGCCAAAAAGCCCTTCTCTTTTCTCTCTCTGCCATCGGCAACACTGTTTGTACACTTTCTTCTCCTTTCTTCATTCTCATGCAGTTGCTCCTTTGCCAAGGTGCGCTCCCAAGCTTGGAGAAGCCATCTATTTCTCCTCTTTCCGTGCACACTCATTCTTCTTTGTCAGCCTCCACCACACACAATTCCTCTTATTACTCTTCATTTTAATCCGACTTAGCATGCAATCAAGCTCCTCGAATCCGCCGTCTCACCGTCGTCCTCCCTCTTGAAGCCCCCAACCCCTATAAAAGGCTACCTCGAGACCCTCTCTTCCTCGATCATCCCATTCCCCAATACTCAACTCCTCTCCCTTCTCGATTAGCGAAACACCACCAGGCCCCTCGCCTTCATCTCCACCTCTAACCACCACAGGCCTCGCCTTCATCTCCACCTCTAACCACCACACTCCCCATCGTCCTAATGCTTCTAGTGAGCTCGGCTCAAACCAAGTATGTCACCATGTGTTCTTAAGCCGTACAAACCTTTCCCCAACCGTTTAGTGAAACCCACCCTATCACTGAATTGAGCTCTTCCTGCCAGCGATTTTTCTGCAACCCAAGGGACTCCGGCGACAAAGTCTACACCATGAGGATCACCACGCCATGTGCGCCTTTTCATCGCGGACCATCGTCAATCTAATCGGTGCCATCTTCGCCTCCATCCATCCTAGATGTCGAAACATAGTGCATCAAATTCTCCACGTCACATTATCTCGATTCTGAACCTCGCTGGCGACTACTGCACCATCGACCTTCAGTCCCTGTGCATGCGCCCTAGCTGTAGTGTGTAGTGCGACCGGTCCACCATGGACTAGTGCGTTCTCATGGCCTAGTCCATAGACCCAAAACCACATGATAGTGAAAGTTAAAGTTTCTCTTAGAAAAATAATTCCGACCGAAACTCAAAAATGTTTGCGAGCATCATTGCTTGTGTCATGCTCACGTAATAAATCCAGTTTTCTATGAAATGAAAATTCCAAAAATCTATGTTCATGTCATGCTTGCGCAATAATTCTGATTTTCCTTTGGAAAGTAAAATCCAAGAAAATTGATGAATAGTGTCCTCCATTCTATCCATTCTAACTTTGATTGACACCATTCTTCTTCCGAAAGTCATCTAAAATCTTAAACTATCTATTTATGCAATTTTTGGATTTTATCTGCATTTATTTGGATTTTCTTTGTATTTTTCATTTTCATGTTTAGTTTCTGTAGTGTTAGAGTACCAGTTTGACGATCCATAGCACCATTACCCTGACTAAGGCAAGTTACACTCTGATCACGTTGATCCCAATTTTTAAATTAATGTTTTGTTTCAAATTATTGCATGCATAATTTTATTTAGTGTAATTTAAATGAATAGTTACCTCCTAATTGTTATGACTTCTTTTCACAATAAAAACCATACACCTTTGTAACCTTAGATAAAATCTCACTAGTTGATACAATAGTATAGTATTAACTAGTGCTTTGTCTAAATGGCTTGGTGGTGCATTGACTTGAATTTAGGATTCTTGGGAATTTATCATCCAAAAATCCTTTTGATAATAAAAACTTGTTCCTTGGCATTGGGGTGTCATGGAATGTTCTGAAAAGTTATGTTATTCAAAGAAAAGTGAAAAATATGGTTTATATTGGGAGTGGTTGCTAGGTGGGTACAATGTAGCATGGGATCTTGGTTTGTGGTAAGTCTCGCCTAGTCCATTAAGACCGGTTTGTGAGTTCTTGATTGTAAAGCCTATCTATACTACCATAAATCTAGTATAAGGTAGACATGGCTAATTGATTTGCAGCATCCACTATTTGTTGTGCCATTTGGTTAAATGTGGGTGTTGGGGTGAAACGACCACATGGCACAAGAGGGCTTATAACTTGGATGGTTGAACCATAGTTATCAATCAATATGTACCATTTACGGCCCTAAAGCGGTACAAAGTAGACCTATGTACCGTATTAGCCTTGATCTTGGTCAATGCCGGCATAATAGCCGATACAGGTCATCTTGGTGGAATTGATAATATGGTCTATTGAACTATATGTTATATTTGATAATCTTGCTATGTATTTGCAATAATATTATAAGTGAAATTTGGTGTACATATAATTAAACATATGTATACTTATAAATATATATTATTATATTAAACCCAAAATAGCATCTTGGTATGATGGTACTCGAATGTACCATTCAAGAGCTAAATCGTTATAGCCTCTGGTACAATATTGACAAGTGTGGGTAAGGCGGTGGAACCTTAGTAACTGCTTGGGATGGCACCTTGTAAAGGCCTTGTCATGGTTTCTCTACCGCACACCAAAGGAAGTGTGTTTATCATGAGATAATAAGAGATGATCATATCTTATAGGTAAAATTGTACAATCTATGCAGTATAACACTATTCAACAGCCAAACCTATGGTCATGGGCATACCTAGCAAAGCCTTTAGCATATTAGACTTTGATTTTTGAAAGCATTTTCAAAAAAATAGTTTGTGGATGGAGGAAGTCTATCTGAAAATGTTGGGTTGGAACCTACACTAACTTGTTTAAAACTTGTTTTACCTTTATATCAAGTACACTTTTAAAATTACTTATTGTATTTAAATGTTGTTTTACACTCAACTAACTCTATTATACATTCCTTTGTTATCCTTGCATTAATATTGCATTATATGTTTATCTTGTGGAGTACTCTATGTAGTCACCTTGCTATATTTATTGTCGGATGAGGATCTCGATAACTAGGTTATTGCCTAGTTGATTGCCTATGGAAAATATGTTGGGCCTACTACTTTTTTTGTCTCTCAATGTTATATTTTTATTTGGCATCTGAGCCATATAATGTAAACTTTGATATTTACTTAAATAATTTCATAAGATATGTTGTGATATTATCTTTGTTATTACGTGTGTACTAGATGTCTCTAGTATGAATATATGGAGAATTTGGGGTGTTACTCCCGGGTTCTACAATTGAGCCAAAAGCACACTATTGGATTAAGAGCGAAAACCATCCATGATGCATCTCACCAAGTGACACTACACCAAAAGCATAGCCTAGCCTACCTCGTGAGGCAACCAATGATGAGACTCCGTGCCTTACTAAGCTAAGTTTGTTCCAATTAAAACAAAATAATTTTTTGTAAAAGTTAGGTACAACATGGTTAAAGCACAACTTACCTTAGAATAAGTCCTAGTCTTGAACTTGAGTTAACTCTTTGAGTTTGTACACTCTCAGCAATTCAACGTCTATGTGAAACAAGCAACGTAAACTAAATAAAAAACAAACTGAGGCAAAAACTCTAAAAATCAAAATAAATATAGTAGAAGGTAGGGCTTGATTTTAGATGAATTTAGAAACTAGAAGCGTACTCATTTGAAATTCATATGAAGGACAACTAGCTCTAGGAAGTTTTCTTGGAAGGAAAATACTTAAAATTTCGAGAGATAGGAGAATATTCCAAAAGTGGCTAAGATTGAGGTGGAACCCAAGATATATTTTACTTTCTAGAATTTTGGAAAATAACAAAGAGACTGATAGGTGGGGTCCAATGTCATAGACTCAGTCCATAGTGAACCAGATCTACAGGTTTTGGATCTAGGGTTTTGACATGCGGAGTTCTTGATGTGACACACACATGGTGCACAAGTGGCATTAGCATAGTTGTTGATTAAACCTTGGCGTGGTATTGACATCGACAATGGTGTGGAAACCTAAGGCACGATGGTGAAGGGTAGCAAACTTCAATGATGGCAATGGCTGACGAGGGCATAGAAATAGCTTTGGCATAAGACATTAGTAGCGAGGGTGATGCGAACTCGATAGGCGTGTAGAACCTAATGCTCGGCGGTGATGTGAGGCAAGCTCAAAGCAACTGACATAGCTAGGGCTTTGAGGATGACATAGATTTGATGATCTTTCCCCCAAACCAAGCGATAGGCAAGGTAGAGGGCAATGGTGGTGATAGATAGTTCCGGAGATCACTAATAGTCTCTCTCAATCTCTCTCACTCGATTAGTCTCTCTCTCAATCTCTCAGTCTCTCTCGCCTGATTAGTCTCTCTCTCAATCTCTCTTGCTCGATTTCTCATCCGATCAATCTATCTCTATCAATCTCTCTTGTTGTCTCTCAATCTGTCTTGCTTGCTCTCTCTCTCTCTCTCTCTCATCTGATCGGTCTTTCTCCTTTCTTTTCTCTTCTCTCTTTTATTTTTCTTTCCTTTTTTCTCCCTTTTATTTTCTTCTCTCCATCTTTCCTTTCCTTTTTCTTCCTTTTCCCTTTTTCTTTCTCTTCTTTCTTTCTTTTCTTTTCTTCCTTCGGTCTCCTCTCCTCTACCTCCTCATGCCCCATCGCCTCGGCCTCCCCTTGCGCTCTCCCGGCCTCCTCTCGCCCTTTGCCCCAACATCCCTCTCGCCATCCCACTACCTCCTCGCCCCGATGTAACGTCCCGAATTTTGGCTAGATTTTAATTTTTGGAGTTATTTGAATTTCTATGAATTAACCAACCTTTATTTGCATTTAATTTCATTTAATTGCCTTTATCTGAATTTTTGGGGATTTATTGAAATTAATAAACATTTATTTAAACCATTCTTCTCTTGATTAATTAATACCAGAAAAAGTATTTATCAAAAATAAGTGAAAATATTTTATTTAGGCTCAAAATTCTCTGAAATATTTTCTAGAATTTTTCTAGAATTTTTGAATATTTTAGTGCCCCAAATAATTATTTTGAATTCTTGGAATTATTTTTATTGCGAAGCGGAAATAAGCTAGCTCTGTGTTGGAGGCCCAACCTTGATGCTCACAGGAAAACCCTAAATCGCCGATTCTGGACCGTTGGATCGCGATCGAGCAGTCGATGTGGCACACGATCTCGAGGCGAGGCGCCATTGCTACCATGGTTGCTCGTTAGGTGCAGAGATTTGTCGAAGATTTCTTGGCGTGTCGAGGCTCGACGCGGGAGATAAAGCCCGTTGCACTCAGCCGCCATCCGCTCTGTTGCCACCTCTCGTGCACTCTCGCTCACCGTAAACCGCTGAAACTTCGCCGTAGTTAGCTCTCTCCTCGCCTCGGTTTTTCCGTGCCGCTGCCGTCCGTCGTTCCCGCCGTCGTCAAGACCCTCATCGAGTTCCCCAAGCGAAAGCACCGTGTGGTTACTTCTTCGGCCGGAGACACCGGAATCGCGTCGCCACTGCGTCTTCTCCAAGTCCGTGACCCGACGCGCATCTTCATCGACTCTCGCGTGCAACCTCGGCGTCGAGATCCTCATCAGCGCCCAAAGGTAACGCCGTAGTCCGTAAGCGATAAGGCTGCTCGGTTAGTCTTGCGCGTTAGATTGAATCCGACGATCGGGAATGCATGCATGCGTGGCGGATAATTCCTCGAGCGTGTCGATCCGAGACATGTGGGTAGGCATTCACCGAGCCCTACGTCGATGGGTGGAGCCAGGTATCTTGGCGTCGACCTGACGTCATCAGGCCCACATGTCGATGGCGAAGCGGCGTGGTTCGCTCTGGTGCCGACCGTGTCAAGCGAGGAAAATAACCGGAAAATCGGTAGAAAATAGATGAATAATTCGGTTTATTCTTTTATGAATTTTCAGAATATTGTAAAGGCTATAACTTTTGCATTTTAACTCGGATTTGAGTGATTCCAGTGCCCAAAATTTGTAAAAATGTGAACTATTTATTGGTGATTTTTATTTTATTTTTAGAATTTATATTGCTGTCTGTATTGTATGTTTATTGAGTGATTGCTTGTTCGACTAGACCAGAGTTGCGAATTTAAATCGAGGAGAGTTTGAAGACCGTCGCGGACCTTGACCGAACCAACTCCTCTTGAAGGCAAGTCATGCTTTGATCATTTAGCGCCTAGTTTTCAAAGTATATTTTGATTTCCATATTGCATGCTATGTTAAGTACAACCACTATTGATTAAATTGGGAAATGGTAGTTAAAAGCCAAACTTGTTATGCCACCTTGATTATAAATGTTTATATGCCTGAAACCTTGTCCACCTAAGATGCTTAAATATGTTGGATGCTAATATGATGCCAACACGGGAGGCTAGGCCGTGATTAGGCTTAGCACCTTGTATGCGTGGAATGACTTTCAAATATCAAATGAATCTTGACTAAACAATTATGGAGCCATTTTGGAAAATCGATGATGTCATAATTGGGCGGGATAGTGACACGTGTGGTGCTATTCTGAGCTGATGTGGAAAATGGCATGTGTTGCTTAAGTTAAAGTGGGGTGGGAAAATGATTTGAGCAGGGGCAAGTGGCAAGAAGGCTTCGTGCCAGGTGGGCCTGTGGCAATGGGATGTATGAAAAGATTGTGAAAGGTGTGTCGAGATGTATAAAATGGTTGTCTTGCAGGACAATTAAGGACTTAACCTTGCGAGCCTTTGAGTGAGTTAGTGTACAACCACTTATGCGGAATGGGGCGGACCTAGTTAAGTAGGTTTCTAATATCTTTCCTTTGATACCTCGGGGTGTGATTACACAAAAATGTACAAATGCGAGGCGTACTCTTTGGGCTTGGTACCCATCTAACGGTATGTGCTGTTCTAAACTTTGGCTCGTGTGAGGAAGTGTTAGGAAGGCAATCTTGGAAGGATCCTTGGCTAAGTGTTAGTCTCGAAAGACTTTGTTACAATCAATCCTTGTGTGGTGAGCATGTATCTGTGGGTAAAGTGTCTGACCTCTGCAGTGTGTGTGGAATCTATTGAATAGCCGTGTCAGCGGTATTGGACATTGCTTTCGGTGATTCGTCAAGGGTTAGATTTTATAAATAAAAGATGTGGATGGGTGGTGTGTGCGGCGATGAATGAAATTAGGGTGTGTGCCAAAACTCTTGAAAAGAATTGAAAAATTAGTTATTAATATCTGATTTCTTGCTTTTAATCTAATAGGATTAGATTAAAAGAAATCTTTGCTTTATGCAAAATAACCAATTAGGCCTTTCCTTTGGAATAAGCCATGCATGTAATAATAGATCGCATTGTGCATGACTTGTTGAGTATGTTGTATACTCACCCTTGCATCGACAAAAACCTCGGAAGATGAAGCCGTACCGGCTTGGGAGGAGGAGTTCATTGAAGGCCGGAGGACTAAGGGGTTGGGCCTTTCGGTGCTTTGTGGTTAAGAAGGGTCCCTATCGTATTTTGCTTCATTGAATGAACTTGATCTTGATGATATTTATAGCCTGTGATATTGTAAATGGCCATAAGGCCATGTAACTCGTTACTATTAATGCTTGAAGTACTTATTATTTATTTCATTGTGTATGATTGTGGTACTTCAACTTGTTTATCTGTGTGTACTAAGCGTGATCTGGACTAGTCTGAAATACCTGAGTGTCGAATCCGTGGGAATTGGAGGCACGAGGATAATATCGAGCCATCTTGTTGTGGACTTAACCCTAGATAAATGGCCTTTTGGTGGAGTCCAAATTAATTTCTAAAGAATAAAATTTGGGCAAGAATAATCAAAAAATCTTGACTTACCCTTCTTCCTTACTTCATATCTCTGTTGTATTACATTATTACTTTTATGCTCTTTTAAAAATCTTTGGTACTAACGCGTTGCTTTGGCGGATCCGGATGGTCCACTCTTTTGGAGGCGTCACGGAGGCTCTGTTCTTGAGCTCGGAGGATGCTCCGTGTTGGGAGGCTTGCCGTCCTCTCTGATCCGCACTTGGATAGTCAGCAGGGTCGCTCGCGGATGGGAGACCACCCTCACTTGCCTCGGGAGCAGCGTGCTAGTCGTCCGCTCGCCTCGCGGTGGCGAAACGGCTCTGGCGGGCATCTGAGTGTGCCGGATTCTTTGGCCGGATCGGCGAGACCACGGCCAGCTGTGGGACCCTTCGTGTGCACCCCGCAGCGGTGGACCCTGCGAGCCGCGGACTGGAGGGCAGCCGCCGTCGTGCACAGGTCGTTCGCCCTTTCGGGAGGGGTGATGGGCGCCCGACTCGGGCTTGAGCGGTGTCCGTGCTTTGGAGGGCGAGAGGCCTGCGGAACCGCATGCCGGTCGAGGATGGCTGAGTTGGAGGCCCTCATGGCCACGGAGAGCGAGCGCCGTCATGGAGCTCGGCAGCGGCGAGGCCGGAGGAGCAGCGCCGGCCGGGAGAGCCAGTGCGCCCGGTGGGAGGGCATGGGGACGGTTGCCCGATGCGGCTCACCGCCGGTTTCGTGATCGGCGAGCGCGGAGGTTAGCTCGATGAGTGATGATTTGTCGAGTTGTAGTGTCCGCTTTTGCGTTGAGACTTCGATTGTTTTGAGTCGCGTCTTTTATTTCAAACATTAGTATGCGATGTTGTAATGAACAATTGGATGTGATGTTTGTGATTGTCGTATGGTTGCATAGTCCTAGGCTATGTGATAAACCATACTTAATTATTATATATGCTAGGATGTTTAAGTTCCTTTTGTTATTTTCGTTTTAAGTTACACTGTTTCCCTATAAGTTCCTATACTTGCCTATTCTTTCCCCTTATCTCTAAACCACGAAGCAATCAGCAGATGGTGAACACTCTTAACAACAGGCGGGAGGTAGTGGTTCGCGCCGAGGGCGAGAATGGTACACCACCCGAGCGCACCGCCGGTGGATATCAGAATCGGAGCATTTCTCGCCGAACTTCGATTAATCAGACTATGATGGCAGCGGTACGCAGATCAACCACGAGGCGATGCCAATAATCGGGTGAACAATGGGCCGACCCTATTCAAGATTATGCGAGTTTATGCGGACCCTAGCGTTCTCGAGGAATGCGGTCCATTAGAAGCGCGATTGGCTAGAACCATCGAAAGAAATTGCACATAACGCGGTGTGAAGGAGCGAGGGTACTCTATGCCTCTCACGGCTTGAGGAACGCGGTGAATGGTGGGAGAACTCTGCGCGTCCGCAGGAGAACCGAAATTACTTGGGAAGAATTCACCCTAGCTTTCGTCAATACCATGTCGGGAGGTATTATGGGCGAAAAAGGAGGAATTCCGGTGAAGCAAGGAGGCGAGCGATGGCGATTATCTGAATAAATTCACTCGGTTGCCTCGCTCCGAACGTAGCAATAGACAAAACAAAAGCGATCCGTTTCTGAAGGACTTAACCTTGTTTCTGGTGGGGTGATTACCCACACTTTCGGATTTCCAAAGCGGTAAACAAAGGCGCTCATCTTTGAAGACAAGCGCAAGGCGGATGATAATGCGCCGCATGCTGTGAGGAGCGTCGGGTCATCGAGAAAATGAGAATGATACTGACAATTCACGATTCGGCCGAGGAGCGTGCGGGCCGCCGCCAATGCCAAGACCGGGACAAACCCCTCGGACCCGTCGGAATGTTAACGGAATGGAAAATCGGCAAATGTCGGAAATGCTACAATTGCAATGAGGTGGACACTTCCAGCGTATGTCCAAGAAAGAATGTGACACCGGTGCGCTTCAATTTAAAACACCCAAAGACCCTACCCAAGGAGGAAGCGAGGACACACAATTGGAACTACTGCGAGCATTCACGCGAGGATCAATCATATCTCCGGATGAAGTCCGAAGCAGCGGACGTCGTGCTCGGTAAGTTCCTAGTCAACTCGATTGCCGACTCTGGTACTATTTGATTCGGGAGCTTGCGTTAGTTCGTTTCTCGAGATTTTGCGAGACAAATGATCTGGATATTGTTAACCTTAGAGTACACTCCTAGTTCAATCCACGGATCGAACTCCGTTCTAAGGTCGGGTGTTAGGGTTAAGCTACTAATAAAGGGAGTAGAGTTCCTAGCGAACCTTATTATACTAGATACCCAAACCACGGATGTTATCACAGGAATGGATTAGTTGACTAAGCATAAGGCTATATTAGGCGTGGAGGAGTAGTGTCTTCGAGAGCCACGATGATAGAAAGGTGGAATTTCAAGCGATGGCGATTCGAGGAGGGCGGATGCTAGTGAACAATTTGGAAGCTTCGATTATAAGAGATGTACGGTGGTCGGTGAATACCGGATGTTTTCAGGAATTACGGGAATGCCACGACGAGAGACATAGAGTTAAGTAATTGACTTAGTACAGAGCAACACGATAGCAAAAAGGCCTTCTGGGATGTCCAGAAGAGTTGGTAGAAATGAAGAAGCGATTGAGGAGTTCTTGGAAAAAGGATTCATCGGACCAAGCTCGTCACCATGGGGAACACCGGTTCTTTGTTAAGAAGAAAGGCGGAAGTTTGGATGTGTATGACTATCGCGCCTTGAAGTGCGATAAGAATAAATACCCATTACCGGATAGAGGATCTTTTCGATCAATTAAGAGGGCGGAGTATTCTCCAAGATCGACCTTAGGTGGGATATCACCAATTGAGAATCAAGGCAGAGGACATACCAAAGACCGCATTTTCCTCAAGATATGGACATTATGAGTTCCCAGTTATGTCCTTTGGATTGACAAATCTTCTTACTTTATGAACTTAATGAATAAAGTATTTATGGAATCTGGATAAATTTGTGGTCGTGTTCATAGATGATATTTTGGTTTATTCAGGGCGGATGAAAAACCGCCCAACATTTGAGATTAGTGTTGGAAAAGCTAAAGAACAGCGGTTGTATGCAAAGTTTAGTAAATCACGATTTGGAAGAGTAAGGTAGATTTCTTAGGGCATGTCATGTTGAAGGAATTCTGATGGACCCAAGCAAGGTTGAGACATTGCTACATTGGGAATCGCCGGAGCGGTTTACAAGTTCGGAGTTTCCTTGGAATGGTGGTTATTACCGCCGATTTATAGAAGGATTCTCGACAATTGCTAGGCCAATTCGCAATTGTTAAAGAAAGAAGAAATTTGTTTGGACAGGATTGTGAAAGAGTTTCCAGAATTGAAGAAAAACGACATCGCACCGTGTTAGTGCAACGGATGTGCATCGAGTTTCGATATCTCTTGTGATGCATCACCCGAGACTTCGGATGTGTGTTAATGCAAAATGGAAAGGTAGTAGCCTATGCATCAAGGCAATTAAGGCCACATGAAGGAATTACCCGATGCCGATTTAGAGTTAGCATTTGTAGTGCATGCCACGAAGATATGGCGTCACTATCTTATTGGTAATAGGTGTGAGGTGTATCTGAGACCATAAAAGTCTTAAATACATTTTCACCCAATCGACCTAAACATGAGACAAAGGAGGTGGTTAGAGCTGATCAAGGATTACAACATGGGTATTCATTATCATCCGAGCAAGGCTAATGTAGTGGTGATGCCAGTCGGAAAGGTCATGGTCTCGGTTCGAAAGTGGAAGAAAGCGGGAAAGGCGTGCAAGGATCTTGGGATTGAAATGGAAGTTGTTAGGAAGGATTAAGTAGCGCATTAAAGTAAAGCCTATCTTGGAAGATCAGATTAAGAAGGTCGGAAGGATGATGAGAAGGTCAAGCGGATCAAGGCCAAGATGGAGGAAGGCCAAGCAAAAGACTTTAATTGCGAACAAGGTGCATTATGGATGAAGGAGCGTGTTGTGTACCCAACAAAAAGGAATTAAAGCGATTAATATTGGAGGAAGCTCATGACTCCAAGTATTGATTCACCGAGGAGTGCAAAAATGTATCAAGATTTAAAAGAAGCGGTTACGGTGGCGAATATGAAGAGAGGTTCTTGAACCGTACGTGTGATGTATGCGGTGAGTCAAAGCTATGCATCGAGACCGGCGGAATCTGCGACCACTAAAAATACCGAGTGGAAATGGGAAGAAATCGGAATGGATTTCATTCTGGGATTACCAGGGCGCAAGGAGGTTATGACTCCATATGGGTCATCGTGGATCGATTGACTAAGGTCGCGCATTTCATACCGATAAAGACAACCTATTAGGAGATAAGTTAGCGAGCTATACATGGCAAGGATCGTTTGCTTACATGGAGTCTTAGAAGAAAATAGTGTCGGATAGAGTACCCAATTTACCTCAAGGTTTTGGGATAAATTGCATCTGACCATGGGCACCGTTTGAACTTGATCTGACATATCACCGAGACGGATGGGCGGTGAAAGTCAACCGGATATTAGAAGATATGTTAAGAGCACGTGCGTTAGCATATACATCAACTTAGGATAAATGTTTGCCATATCGAGTTTAGTTACAACAACACTTCGAGTTAGTCTTGAGATGTCACCTTCGAAGCATTGTATGGTCGACCTTGTAGGGCCCGCTAAATTGGAATGAGGCCAGGAGGCGTCGTGTCTTGGACCGACATACTTCAAGCGAAGAGCAAATAGCCTGATGGAGAAAGGTTAAAGATTGCCTGATCAAAACGGAAAACTACGAAACATAGTAGAGATTTGAGTTTTGAGCAGGAGGATTCGTGTATCTCGAGTTCGCCCGCTTAAGGAGTCGGAGGTTTCACAAAAAGGGTAAACTTGGCCAAGATATGTAGGACCATTTAAGATCATAAGCGTAAGAGATACGCCTACCAATTTGGAGTTACTGCATCACTAGCGAGTGCACAATGTTTTTCATGTATCGCAACTCAAGAAGTGTCTCAAGAGTGCCTAAGAGCAAAGCGTCATTGGAAGAAGTTGAACTACGGGAAGACTTGACTTACAAGGAGCAGATAAAAATTCGGATACAATGGATCGGAAAACAAGAAACAAGACAACTTGGTTCTGCGAGTTCGATTGGAGCAACCACCGAAGGTAAAGCCACAGGAGCGAGAAGAAGATCGAAAAAATTCCCAAACCTATTCTCTAGTTAGCCTTGAATCTCGGGGCGAGATTACATTAAAGGGTAGGTTTGTAACGTCAATTTTGGTTAGATTTTAATTTTTGGAGTTATTTGAATTTCTATGAATTAACCAACCTTTATTTGCATTTAATTTCATTTAATTGCCTTTATCTGAATTTTTGAGATTTATTGAAATTAATAAACATTTATTTAAACCATTCTTCTCTTGATTAATTAATACCAGAAAAAGTATTTATCAAAAATAAGTGAAAATATTTTATTTAGGCTCAAAATGCCTAAAATATTTTCTAGAATTTTCGAATTTTTTAGTGCCCCAAATAATTATTTTGAATTCTGGAATTATTTTTATTGGAAAAGCGGAAATAAGCTAGCTACGATGTTGGTGCCCAACCTTTGCTCACCGGAAAACCCTAAATCCCGCCGATTCGGATCGTTGGATCGCGATCGAGCAGTCGATGTGGCAACCGATCTGGGGCGGGCGCCTTGTGCTGCCAGTTGCTCGTTGGTGCCGAGATTTGTCGAGATTTGCTTGGGCGTGTCGAGGCTCTCGGCGGGAGATAAACCCGTTGCACTCAGCACTCCATCCGCTCTGTTGCCACCCTCTCGTGCTCTCGCTCACCGTAAACCCGCTAGAAGCTTCGCCGTAGTTAGCTCTCTCCTCGCCTCGGTTTTTCCGTGCCCATGCGCGTCCTCGTTCCCGCCGTCGTCAAGACCCTCATCGAGTTCCCCAAGCAAAGCACGTGGGTTACTTCTTCGCCGGAGACACCGAATCGCCGTCGCCCTCGTCTTCTCCGTCCGGCGACCGGCCGCCGCATCTTCATCGACTCTCGCGTGCAACCTCGGTAGTCGAGATCTTCATCAAGCGCCCAAGTAAGCGTAGTCCGTAAATATAAGCCCGGTTAGTCTTGCGCCGTTAGATTGAATCCGGCGATCGGGAATGCATGCATGCGTGGCGGATAATTCCTCGGCGCGTGTCGATCCAGAACATGTGGGGTAGGTATTTATTCCAAGACCTACGTCGATGGGTGGGCCATTTTCTTGACGTCGACCTGGCGTCATCGACCCCACGTCGTTGGCGAAGCGGCGTGGTTCGCTCTGGTGCCGACACGTGTCAAGCAGGAAAATAAGGAAAATCGGTGAAAATAGATGAATAATTCGGTTTATTCTTTTATGAATTTTCAGAATATTGTAAAGGCTATAACTTTTGCATTTTAACTTCGGATTTGAGTGATTCGGTGCCCAAAATTTGTAAAAATGTGAACTATTTATTGGTGATTTTTATTTTATTTTTAGAATTTATATTGCTGTCTGTATTGTATGTTTATTGGTGATTGCTTGTATCGACTAGACCCAGAGTTGCGAATTTAAATGAGGAGAGTTTGAACCGTCGGACCTTGACAGAACCAACTCCTCTTGAAGGCAAGTCATGCTTTGATCATTTGGCCTAGTTTTCAAAGTATATTTTGATTTCCATATTGCATGCTATGTTAAGTACAACCACTATTGATTAAATTGGGAAATGGTAGTTAAAAGCCAAACTTGTTATCCACCTTGATTATAAATGTTTATATGCCGAAACCTTGTCCACCTAAGATGCTTAAATATTTGGATGCTAATATGATGCCAACACGGGAGGCTAGAGTGATTAGGTTACCTTGT
>JAYEVE010000892.1:0-26639 GCA_036346375.1 Guadua angustifolia
TTTCTCATCGGGGCAAACTTTCATAAAATCAACTTGTTGGATCGATTTGAATGAAATTAACATCGAGGCGAAATCTCGAAACAAGCTCCAATGAGACCAACGACACATAGGAGTGCATTTGGTGGATTTTGAGTGTTTTGCTCGGTGCAAACATTCATAAAATCCACTGTGCGGATCTCGATTTGTATGAAATTAACCTCGAAGCAAAATTAATGAAACAAGCTCCAATAAGACCCACAACACTTAGGAGTGCAATCAGGTGTGTTTTTGAGTGTTTAAACCGGCATAAACAATATTAAAATCCACTTGTTTGCATCCTTATTTGAATGAAATTAACATCGAAGCGAAATCGTAGAAACAATCTCCAATGAGACCAGCGACACATAGGAGTGCAATCCACGGTGTGCATCTCGATTTGTATGAAATTAACATCAAAGCGAAATCGGCGAAACAAGCTCCAACAAATGACAAAACTTTGAGGAATCCGGTGTGTTTTGGATTGTGTAAGCTTTAGGGCAAACTTTCAAAAATCCACTTGTTGGATCGATTTGAATGAAATTAACACGAGGCGAAATCGACTCAAACATGCCCGATGAGACCAGCGACACATAGGAGTGCAATCCGGTGCATTTTGAAGTGCTTCGCTCGGTGCAAACTTTCACAAAATCCACTGTTAGGATCTCGATTTGTATGAAATTAACGCAAAGCGAAATCACACGAAACTGCGCTTTCGAACTGGAAAGACAACACTTACAAGGGCAATCCGGTGTGTTTTGAGTGTTTAACCGGGACAAACTTTCATGAAATCCACTTGTTGGATCCTATTTGAATGAAATTAACATCGAGCGAAATCGACAAAAACAAGCTCCAATGAGGCGGCGACACATAAGCGTGCGATTCGGTGCATTTTGGAGTGTTTCACTCCGGTGCAAACATTAAAAAATCCACCCAGCGGATCTCGATTTGTATGAAATTAACATCAAAGCGAAATGGACGAAACAATCTCGGCAAGATCGACAACACATGGGTGTGCAATCCGGTGTGTTTTGAGTGTTTCTCATCGGGGCAAACTTTCATAAAATCAACTTGTTGGATCGATTTGAATGAAATTAACATCAGGGCGAAATCTACTGAAACAAGCTCCAATGAGACCAACGACACATAGGAGTGCATTTCGGTGGATTTTCGGAGTGTTTTGCTCGGTGCAAACATTCATAAAATCCTCTGTGCGGATCTCGATTTGTATGAAATTAACCTCGAAGCAAAATTAATGAAACAAGCTCCAATAAGACCCACAACACTTAGGAGTGCAATCAGGTGTGTTTTGGAGTGTTTAAACCGGCATAAACAATATTAAAATCCACTTGTTTGCATCCTTATTTGAATGAAATTAACATCGAGGCGAAATCGTGAAACAATCTCCAATGAGACCAGCGACACATAGGAGTGCAATCCACGGTGTGCATCTCGATTTGTATGAAATTAACATCAAAGCGAAATCGTAGAAACAAGCTCCAACAAAGGTGACAAAACTTTGAGGAATCCGGTGTGTTTTGGATTGTGTAAGCTTTGGGGCAAACTTTCAAAAATCCACTTGTTGGATCGATTTGAATGAAATTAACACGAGGCGAAATCGACTCAAACATGCCCGATGAGACCAGCGACACATAGGAGTGCAATCCGGTGCATTTTGAAGTGCTTCGCTCGGTGCAAACTTTCACAAAATCCACTGTTAGGATCTCGATTTGTATGAAATTAACAGCAAAGCGAAATCACCGAAACACTTTCGAACTGGAAAGACAACACTTACAAGGGCAATCCGGTGTGTTTTGAGTGTTTAAACCGGGACAAACTTTCATGAAATCCACTTGTTGGATCCTATTTGAATGAAATTAACATCGGTGAAATCGACAAAAACAAGCTCCAATGAGGCGGCGACACATAAGCGTGCGATTCGGTGCATTTTGGAGTGTTTCACTCGGTGCAAACATTAAAAAATCCACCAGTGCGGATCTCGATTTGTATGAAATTAACATCAAAGCGAAATGGACCGAAACAATCTCCGACAAGATCGACAACACATGGGTGTGCAATCCGGTGTGTTTTCGGAGTGTTTCTCATCGGGGCAAACTTTCATAAAATCAACTTGTTCGGATCCCGATTTGAATGAAATTAACATCAGGGCGAAATCTACCGAAACAAGCTCCAATGAGACCAACGACACATAGGAGTGCATTTCGGTGGATTTTCGGAGTGTTTTGCTCCGGTGCAAACATTCATAAAATCCTCCTGTGCGGATCTCGATTTGTATGAAATTAACCTCGAAGCAAAATTAATCGAAACAAGCTCCAATAAGACCCACAACACTTAGGAGTGCAATCAGGTGTGTTTTCGGAGTGTTTCGCTTCGGCGCAAACAATATTAAAATCCACTTGTTTGCATCCTTATTTGAATGAAATTAACATCAGAGCGAAATCGACCGAAACAATCTCCAATGAGACCAGCGACACATAGGAGTGCAATCCACCGGTGTGCATCTCGATTTGTATGAAATTAACATCAAAGCGAAATCGACCGAAACAAGCTCCAACAAAATGACAAAACTTTGAGGAATCCGGTGTGTTTTGGATTGTGTAAGCCAGGGCAAACTTTCAAAAATCCACTTGTTGGATCGATTTGAATGAAATTAACACCAGAGCGAAATCGACTCAAACATGCCCCGATGAGACCAGCGACACATAGGAGTGCAATCCGGTGCATTTTTGAAGTGCTTCGCTCCAGTGCAAACTTTCACAAAATCCACCTGTTCGGATCTCGATTTGTATGAAATTAACAGCAAAGCGAAATCACCCGAAACACGCTCGAACTGGAAAGACAACACTTACAAGGGCAATCCGGTGTGTTTTCGGAGTGTTTCGCTTCGGGACAAAATTTCATGAAATCCACTTGTTCGGATCCCTATTTGAATGAAATTAACATCGGTGAAATCGACAAAAACAAGCTCCAATGAGGCGGCGACACATAAGCGTGCGATTCGGTGCATTTTGGAGTGTTTCACTCCGGTGCAAACATTAAAAAATCCACCCGCGGATCTCGATTTGTATGAAATTAACATCAAAGCGAAATGGACGAAACAATCTCGACAAGATCGACAACACATGGGTGTGCAATCCGGTGTGTTTTGAGTGTTTCTCATCGGGGCAAACTTTCATAAAATCAACTTGTTGGATCGATTTGAATGAAATTAACATCAGGCGAAATCTCGAAACAAGCTCCAATGAGACCAACGACACATAGGAGTGCATTTGGTGGATTTTTGGTGTTTTGCTCGGTGCAAACATTCATAAAATCCACTGTGCGGATCTCGATTTGTATGAAATTAACCTCGAAGCAAAATTAATGAAACAAGCTCCAATAAGACCCACAACACTTAGGAGTGCAATCAGGTGTGTTTTTGGTGTTTAAGCCGGCATAAACAATATTAAAATCCACTTGTTTGCATCCTTATTTGAATGAAATTAACATCGAGCGAAATCGTAGAAACAATCTCCAATGAGACCAGCGACACATAGGAGTGCAATCCACGGTGTGCATCTCGATTTGTATGAAATTAACATCAAAAGCGAAATCGGCGAAACAAGCTCCAACAAGGTGACAAAACTTTGAGGAATCCGGTGTGTTTTGGATTGTGTAAGCTTTGGGGCAAACTTTCAAAAATCCACTTGTTGGATCGATTTGAATGAAATTAACACAGGCGAAATCGACTCAAACATGCCCGATGAGACCAGCGACACATAGGAGTGCAATCCGGTGCATTTTGAAGTGCTTCGCTCGATGCAAACTTTCACAAAATCCACTGTTAGGATCTCGATTTGTATGAAATTAACAGCAAAGCGAAATCATCGAAACAACGCTCGAACTGGAAAGACAACACTTACAAGGGCAATCCGGTGTGTTTTGAGTGTTTAACCGGGACAAACTTTCATGAAATCCACTTGTTGGATCCTATTTGAATGAAATTAACATCGGTGAAATCGACAAAAACAAGCTCCAATGAGGCGGCGACACATAGGCGTGCGATTCGGTGCATTTTGGAGTGTTTCACTCCGGTGCAAACATTAAAAAATCCACCATGCGGATCTCGATTTGTATGAAATTAACATCAAAGCGAAATGGACGAAACAATCTCGGCAAGATCGACAACACATGGGTGTGCAATCCGGTGTGTTTTCGGAGTGTTTCTCATCGGGGCAAACTTTCATAAAATCAACTTGTTCGGATCCCGATTTGAATGAAATTAACATCAGGGCGAAATCTACCGAAACAAGCTCCAATGAGACCAACGACACATAGGAGTGCATTTGGTGGATTTTCGGAGTGTTTTGCTCCGGTGCAAACATTCATAAAATCCTCCTGTGCGGATCTCGATTTGTATGAAATTAACCTCGAAGCAAAATTAATCGAAACAAGCTCCAATAAGACCCACAACACTTAGGAGTGCAATCAGGTGTGTTTTGAGTGTTTAAGCCGGCATAAACAATATTAAAATCCACTTGTTTGCATCCTTATTTGAATAAATTAACATCGAGCGAAATCGTAGAAACAATCTCCAATGAGACCAGCGACACATAGGAGTGCAATCCACGGTGTGCATCTCGATTTGTATGAAATTAACATCAAAAGCGAAATCGTAGAAACAAGCTCCAACAAAATGACAAAACTTTGAGGAATCCGGTGTGTTTTGGATTGTGTAAGCTTTAGGGCAAACTTTCAAAAATCCACTTGTTGGATCGATTTGAATGAAATTAACACGAGCGAAATCGACTCAAACATGCCCGATGAGACCAGCGACACATAGGAGTGCAATCCGGTGCATTTTGAAGTGCTTCGCTCGGTGCAAACTTTCACAAAATCCACTGTTAGGATCTCGATTTGTATGAAATTAACAGCAAAGCGAAATCACCGAAAAACGCTCGAACTGGAAAGACAACACTTACAAGGGCAATCCGGTGTGTTTTTGAGTGTTTAACCGGGACAAACTTTCATGAAATCCACTTGTTGGATCCTATTTGAATGAAATTAACATCGGTGAAATCGACAAAAACAAGCTCCAATGAGGCGGCGACACATAGGCGTGCGATTCGGTGCATTTTGGAGTGTTTCACTCCGGTGCAAACATTAAAAAATCCACCAGCGGATCTCGATTTGTATGAAATTAACATCAAAGCGAAATGGACGAAACAATCTCGACAAGATCGACAACACATGGGTGTGCAATCCGGTGTGTTTTCGGAGTGTTTCTCATCGGGGCAAACTTTCATAAAATCAACTTGTTCGGATCCCGATTTGAATGAAATTAACATCAGGGCGAAATCTACCGAAACAAGCTCCAATGAGACCAACGACACATAGGAGTGCATTTCGGTGGATTTTCGGAGTGTTTTGCTCCGGTGCAAACATTCATAAAATCCACCTGTGCGGATCTCGATTTGTATGAAATTAACCTCGAAGCAAAATTAATCGAAACAAGCTCCAATAAGACCCACAACACTTAGGAGTGCAATCAGGTGTGTTTTCGGAGTGTTTCGCTTTGGCACAAACAATATTAAAATCCACTTGTTTGCATCCTTATTTGAATGAAATTAACATCAGAGCGAAATCGACCGAAACAATCTCCAATGAGACCAGCGACACATAGGAGTGCAATCCACCGGTGTGCATCTCGATTTGTATGAAATTAACATCAAAAGCGAAATCGGCGAAACAAGCTCCAACAAAGGTGACAAAACTTTGAGGAATCCGGTGTGTTTTGGATTGTGTAAAACCAGGGCAAACTTTCAAAAATCCACTTGTTGGATCGATTTGAATGAAATTAACACGAGCGAAATCGACTCAAACATGCCCGATGAGACCAGCGACACATAGGAGTGCAATCCGGTGCATTTTGAAGTGCTTCGCTCGGTGCAAACTTTCACAAAATCCACTGTTAGGATCTCGATTTGTATGAAATTAACAGCAAAGCGAAATCACCAAAACAACGCTTCGAACTGGAAAGACAACACTTACAAGGGCAATCCGGTGTGTTTTGAGTGTTTAACCGGGACAAACTTTCATGAAATCCACTTGTTGGATCCTATTTGAATGAAATTAACATCGGTGAAATCGACAAAAACAAGCTCCAATGAGAGCGGCGACACATAAGCGTGCGATTCGGTGCATTTTTGGAGTGTTTCACTCCGGTGCAAACATTAAAAAAATCCACCCGCGGATCTCGATTTGTATGAAATTAACATCAAAGCGAAATGGACCGAAACAATCTCCGACAAGATCGACAACACATGGGTGTGCAATCCGGTGTGTTTTCGGAGTGTTTCTCATCGGGGCAAACTTTCATAAAATCAACTTGTTCGGATCCCGATTTGAATGAAATTAACATCAGGGCGAAATCTACCGAAACAAGCTCCAATGAGACCAACGACACATAGGAGTGCATTTCGGTGGATTTTCGGAGTGTTTTGCTCCGGTGCAAACATTCATAAAATCCACCTGTGCGGATCTCGATTTGTATGAAATTAACCTCGAAGCAAAATTAATCGAAACAAGCTCCAATAAGACCCACAACACTTAGGAGTGCAATCAGGTGTGTTTTCGGAGTGTTTCGCTTTGGCGTAAACAATATTAAAATCCACTTGTTTGCATCCTTATTTGAATGAAATTAACATCAGAGCGAAATCGACCGAAGCAATCTCCAATGAGACCAGCGACACATAGGAGTGCAATCCACCGGTGTGCATCTCGATTTGTATGAAATTAACATCAAAAGCGAAATCGTAGAAACAAGCTCCAACAAGGTGACAAAACTTTGAGGAATCCGGTGTGTTTTGGATTGTGTAAGCTTTGGGGCAAACTTTCAAAAATCCACTTGTTGGATCGATTTGAATGAAATTAACACGGCGAAATCGACTCAAACATGCCCGATGAGACCAGCGACACATAGGAGTGCAATCCGGTGCATTTTGAAGTGCTTCGCTCGGTGCAAACTTTCACAAAATCCACTGTTAGGATCTCGATTTGTATGAAATTAAAGCAAAGCGAAATCATCGAAACTGCCTTTCGAACTGGAAAGACAACACTTACAAGGGCAATCCGGTGTGTTTTTGAGTGTTTAACCGGGACAAACTTTCATGAAATCCACTTGTTGGATCCTATTTGAATGAAATTAACATCAGGGCGAAATCGACAAAAACAAGCTCCAATGAGAGCGGCGACACATAGGCGTGCGATTCGGTGCATTTTTGGAGTGTTTCACTCCGGTGCAAACATTAAAAAAATCCACCCGCGCGGATCTCGATTTGTATGAAATTAACATCAAAGCGAAATGGACCGAAACAATCTCGGCAAGATCGACAACACATGGGTGTGCAATCCGGTGTGTTTTTGAGTGTTTCTCATCGGGGCAAACTTTCATAAAATCAACTTGTTCGGATCCCGATTTGAATGAAATTAACATCAGGGCGAAATCTACCGAAACAAGCTCCAATGAGACCAACGACACATAGGAGTGCATTTCGGTGGATTTTCGGAGTGTTTTGCTCCGGTGCAAACATTCATAAAATCCACCTGTGCGGATCTCGATTTGTATGAAATTAACCTCGAAGCAAAATTAATGAAACAAGCTCCAATAAGACCCACAACACTTAGGAGTGCAATCAGGTGTGTTTTGAGTGTTTAAACCGGCATAAACAATATTAAAATCCACTTGTTTGCATCCTTATTTGAATGAAATTAACATCGAGGCGAAATCGTAGAAACAATCTCCAATGAGACCAGCGACACATAGGAGTGCAATCCACGGTGTGCATCTCGATTTGTATGAAATTAACATCAAAAGCGAAATCGGCGAAACAAGCTCCAACAAATGACAAAACTTTGAGGAATCCGGTGTGTTTTGGATTGTGTAAGCTTAGGGCAAACTTTCAAAAATCCACTTGTTGGATCGATTTGAATGAAATTAACACGGCGAAATCGACTCAAACATGCCCCGATGAGACCAGCGACACATAGGAGTGCAATCCGGTGCATTTTTGAAGTGCTTCGCTCCAGTGCAAACTTTCACAAAATCCACCTGTTCGGATCTCGATTTGTATGAAATTAACTGCAAAGCGAAATCACAAGAAACACGCTCGAACTGGAAAGACAACACTTACAAGGGCAATCCGGTGTGTTTTGAGTGTTTAAACCGGGACAAACTTTCATGAAATCCACTTGTTGGATCCTATTTGAATGAAATTAACATCGGTGAAATCGACAAAAACAAGCTCCAATGAGGCGGCGACACATAAGCGTGCGATTCGGTGCATTTTGGAGTGTTTCACTCGGTGCAAACATTAAAAAATCCACCAGCGGATCTCGATTTGTATGAAATTAACATCAAAGCGAAATGGACGAAACAATCTCGGCAAGATCGACAACACATGGGTGTGCAATCCGGTGTGTTTTCGGAGTGTTTCTCATCGGGGCAAACTTTCATAAAATCAACTTGTTCGGATCCCGATTTGAATGAAATTAACATCAGGGCGAAATCTACCGAAACAAGCTCCAATGAGACCAACGACACATAGGAGTGCATTTCGGTGGATTTTCGGAGTGTTTTGCTCCGGTGCAAACATTCATAAAATCCTCCTGTGCGGATCTCGATTTGTATGAAATTAACCTCGAAGCAAAATTAATGAAACAAGCTCCAATAAGACCCACAACACTTAGGAGTGCAATCAGGTGTGTTTTGAGTGTTTAAACCGGCATAAACAATATTAAAATCCACTTGTTTGCATCCTTATTTGAATGAAATTAACATCGAGCGAAATCGTAGAAACAATCTCCAATGAGACCAGCGACACATAGGAGTGCAATCCACGGTGTGCATCTCGATTTGTATGAAATTAACATCAAAAGCGAAATCGGCGAAACAAGCTCCAACAAAGGTGACAAAACTTTGAGGAATCCGGTGTGTTTTGGATTGTGTCGCTTCAGGGCAAACTTTCAAAAATCCACTTGTTGGATCGATTTGAATGAAATTAACACCAGAGCGAAATCGACTCAAACATGCCCCGATGAGACCAGCGACACATAGGAGTGCAATCCGGTGCATTTTTGAAGTGCTTCGCTCCAGTGCAAACTTTCACAAAATCCACCTGTTCGGATCTCGATTTGTATGAAATTAACAGCAAAGCGAAATCACACGAAACACGCTCGAACTGGAAAGACAACACTTACAAGGGCAATCCGGTGTGTTTTCGGAGTGTTTCGCTTCGGGACAAACTTTCATGAAATCCACTTGTTCGGATCCCTATTTGAATGAAATTAACATCAGGGCGAAATCGACAAAAACAAGCTCCAATGAGAGCGGCGACACATAGGCGTGCGATTCGGTGCATTTTTGGAGTGTTTCACTCCGGTGCAAACATTAAAAAAATCCACCCGCGCGGATCTCGATTTGTATGAAATTAACATCAAAGCGAAATGGACCGAAACAATCTCCGGCAAGATCGACAACACATGGGTGTGCAATCCGGTGTGTTTTCGGAGTGTTTCTCATCGGGGCAAACTTTCATAAAATCAACTTGTTCGGATCCCGATTTGAATGAAATTAACATCAGGGCGAAATCTACCGAAACAAGCTCCAATGAGACCAACGACACATAGGAGTGCATTTGGTGGATTTTGAGTGTTTTGCTCGGTGCAAACATTCATAAAATCCACTGTGCGGATCTCGATTTGTATGAAATTAACCTCGAAGCAAAATTAATGAAACAAGCTCCAATAAGACCCACAACACTTAGGAGTGCAATCAGGTGTGTTTTGAGTGTTTAAGCCGGCATAAACAATATTAAAATCCACTTGTTTGCATCCTTATTTGAATGAAATTAACATCGAGCGAAATCGTAGAAACAATCTCCAATGAGACCAGCGACACATAGGAGTGCAATCCACGGTGTGCATCTCGATTTGTATGAAATTAACATCAAAGCGAAATCGGCGAAACAAGCTCCAACAAGGTGACAAAACTTTGAGGAATCCGGTGTGTTTTGGATTGTGTAAGCCAGGGCAAACTTTCAAAAATCCACTTGTTGGATCGATTTGAATGAAATTAACACGAGCGAAATCGACTCAAACATGCCCGATGAGACCAGCGACACATAGGAGTGCAATCCGGTGCATTTTGAAGTGCTTCGCTCGGTGCAAACTTTCACAAAATCCACTGTTAGGATCTCGATTTGTATGAAATTAACAGCAAAGCGAAATCACCGAAACACGCTTCGAACTGGAAAGACAACACTTACAAGGGCAATCCGGTGTGTTTTGGAGTGTTTAACCGGGACAAACTTTCATGAAATCCACTTGTTGGATCCTATTTGAATGAAATTAACATCGGTGAAATCGACAAAAACAAGCTCCAATGAGGCGGCGACACATAAGCGTGCGATTCGGTGCATTTTGGAGTGTTTCACTCGGTGCAAACATTAAAAAATCCACCAGCGGATCTCGATTTGTATGAAATTAACATCAAAGCGAAATGGACGAAACAATCTCGACAAGATCGACAACACATGGGTGTGCAATCCGGTGTGTTTTGAGTGTTTCTCATCGGGGCAAACTTTCATAAAATCAACTTGTTGGGATCGATTTGAATGAAATTAACATCGGCGAAATCTCGAAACAAGCTCCAATGAGACCAACGACACATAGGAGTGCATTTGGTGGATTTTGAGTGTTTTGCTCGGTGCAAACATTCATAAAATCCTCTGTGCGGATCTCGATTTGTATGAAATTAACCTCGAAGCAAAATTAATGAAACAAGCTCCAATAAGACCCACAACACTTAGGAGTGCAATCAGGTGTGTTTTGGTGTTTAAGCTTGGCATAAACAATATTAAAATCCACTTGTTTGCATCCTTATTTGAATGAAATTAACATCGAGCGAAATCGACTAGAAACAATCTCCAATGAGACCAGCGACACATAGGAGTGCAATCCACCGGTGTGCATCTCGATTTGTATGAAATTAACATCAAAGCGAAATCGACCGAAACAAGCTCCAACAAGGTGACAAAACTTTGAGGAATCCGGTGTGTTTTGGATTGTGTAAGCTTTGAGGCAAACTTTCAAAAATCCACTTGTTGGATCGATTTGAATGAAATTAACACAGGCGAAATCGACTCAAACATGCCCGATGAGACCAGCGACACATAGGAGTGCAATCCGGTGCATTTTGAAGTGCTTCGCTCGGTGCAAACTTTCACAAAATCCACTGTTAGGATCTCGATTTGTATGAAATTAACAGCAAAAGCGAAATCATCAAAACTGCGCTCGAACTGGAAAGACAACACTTACAAGGGCAATCCGGTGTGTTTTGAGTGTTTAACCGGGACAAACTTTCATGAAATCCACTTGTTGGATCCTATTTGAATGAAATTAACATCGGCGAAATCGACAAAAACAAGCTCCAATGAGGCGGCGACACATAGGCGTGCGATTGGTGCATTTTGGAGTGTTTCACTCCGGTGCAAACATTAAAAAATCCACCAGCGGATCTCGATTTGTATGAAATTAACATCAAAGCGAAATGGACGAAACAATCTCGGCAAGATCGACAACACATGGGTGTGCAATCCGGTGTGTTTTGAGTGTTTCTCATCGGGGCAAACTTTCATAAAATCAACTTGTTGGATCGATTTGAATGAAATTAACATCGGCGAAATCTCGAAACAAGCTCCAATGAGACCAACGACACATAGGAGTGCATTTGGTGGATTTTGAGTGTTTTGCTCGGTGCAAACATTCATAAAATCCTCTGTGCGGATCTCGATTTGTATGAAATTAACCTCGAAGCAAAATTAATGAAACAAGCTCCAATAAGACCCACAACACTTAGGAGTGCAATCAGGTGTGTTTTGAGTGTTTAAGCCGGCATAAACAATATTAAAATCCACTTGTTTGCATCCTTATTTGAATGAAATTAACATCGAGCGAAATCGTAGAAACAATCTCCAATGAGACCAGCGACACATAGGAGTGCAATCCACGGTGTGCATCTCGATTTGTATGAAATTAACATCAAAAGCGAAATCGGCGAAACAAGCTCAACAAAATGACAAAACTTTGAGGAATCCGGTGTGTTTTGGATTGTGTAAGCCGGGGCAAACTTTCAAAAATCCACTTGTTGGATCGATTTGAATGAAATTAACACGAGGCGAAATCGACTCAAACATGCCCGATGAGACCAGCGACACATAGGAGTGCAATCCGGTGCATTTTGAAGTGCTTCGCTCAGTGCAAACTTTCACAAAATCCACTGTTAGGATCTCGATTTGTATGAAATTAACGCAAAGCGAAATCACGAAACGCTTTCGAACTGGAAAGACAACACTTACAAGGGCAATCCGGTGTGTTTTGAGTGTTTAACCGGGACAAACTTTCATGAAATCCACTTGTTGGATCCTATTTGAATGAAATTAACATCGGTGAAATCGACAAAAACAAGCTCCAATGAGGCGGCGACACATAAGCGTGCGATTCGGTGCATTTTGGAGTGTTTCACTCCGGTGCAAACATTAAAAAATCCACCAGCGGATCTCGATTTGTATGAAATTAACATCAAAGCGAAATGGACGAAACAATCTCGACAAGATCGACAACACATGGGTGTGCAATCCGGTGTGTTTTGAGTGTTTCTCATCGGGGCAAACTTTCATAAAATCAACTTGTTGGATCGATTTGAATGAAATTAACATCGGTGAAATCTCGAAACAAGCTCCAATGAGACCAACGACACATAGGAGTGCATTTGGTGGATTTTGAGTGTTTTGCTCGGTGCAAACATTCATAAAATCCACTGTGCGGATCTCGATTTGTATGAAATTAACCTCGAAGCAAAATTAATGAAACAAGCTCCAATAAGACCCACAACACTTAGGAGTGCAATCAGGTGTGTTTTGGTGTTTAAACCGGCATAAACAATATTAAAATCCACTTGTTTGCATCCTTATTTGAATGAAATTAACATCGAGCGAAATCGTAGAAACAATCTCCAATGAGACCAGCGACACATAGGAGTGCAATCCACGGTGTGCATCTCGATTTGTATGAAATTAACATCAAAAGCGAAATCGTAGAAACAAGCTCCAACAAAGGTGACAAAACTTTGAGGAATCCGGTGTGTTTTGGATTGTGTAAGCTTTGAGGCAAACTTTCAAAAATCCACTTGTTGGATCGATTTGAATGAAATTAACACGAGGCGAAATCGACTCAAACATGCCCGATGAGACCAGCGACACATAGGAGTGCAATCCGGTGCATTTTGAAGTGCTTCGCTCGGTGCAAACTTTCACAAAATCCACTGTTAGGATCTCGATTTGTATGAAATTAACAGCAAAGCGAAATCACCGAAAACTGCTTTCGAACTGGAAAGACAACACTTACAAGGGCAATCCGGTGTGTTTTTGAGTGTTTAACCGGGACAAACTTTCATGAAATCCACTTGTTGGATCCTATTTGAATGAAATTAACATCGGTGAAATCGACAAAAACAAGCTCCAATGAGGCGGCGACACATAGGCGTGCGATTCGGTGCATTTTGGAGTGTTTCACTCCGGTGCAAACATTAAAAAATCCACCAGCGGATCTCGATTTGTATGAAATTAACATCAAAGCGAAATGGACGAAACAATCTCGACAAGATCGACAACACATGGGTGTGCAATCCGGTGTGTTTTCGAAGTGTTTCTCATCGGGGCAAACTTTCATAAAATCAACTTGTTCGGATCCCGATTTGAATGAAATTAACATCATGGCGAAATCTACCGAAACAAGCTCCAATGAGACCAACGACACATAGGAGTGCATTTCGGTGGATTTTCGGAGTGTTTTGCTCCGGTGCAAACATTCATAAAATCCTCCTGTGCGGATCTCTATTTGTATGAAATTAACCTCGAAGCAAAATTAATCGAAACAAGCTCCAATAAGACCCACAACACTTAGGAGTGCAATCAGGTGTGTTTTTGGAGTGTTTCGCTTCGGCGCAAACAATATTAAAATCCACTTGTTTGCATCCTTATTTGAATGAAATTAACATCGAGGCGAAATCGTGAAACAATCTCCAATGAGACCAGCGACACATAGGAGTGCAATCCACGGTGTGCATCTCGATTTGTATGAAATTAACATCAAAAGCGAAATCGTAGAAACAAGCTCCAACAAGGTGACAAAACTTTGAGGAATCCGGTGTGTTTTGGATTGTGTAAGCTTTGGGGCAAACTTTCAAAAATCCACTTGTTGGATCGATTTGAATGAAATTAACACGAGGCGAAATCGACTCAAACATGCCCGATGAGACCAGCGACACATAGGAGTGCAATCCGGTGCATTTTGAAGTGCTTCGCTCGATGCAAACTTTCACAAAATCCACTGTTAGGATCTCGATTTGTATGAAATTAACAGCAAAAGCGAAATCACCAAAACACGCTTTCGAACTGGAAAGACAACACTTACAAGGGCAATCCGTGTGTTTTTGAGTGTTTAACCGGGACAAACTTTCATGAAATCCACTTGTTGGATCCTATTTGAATGAAATTAACATCGGTGAAATCGACAAAAACAAGCTCCAATGAGGCGGCGACACATAAGCGTGCGATTGGTGCATTTTGGAGTGTTTCACTCCGGTGCAAACATTAAAAAATCCACCCAGCGGATCTCGATTTGTATGAAATTAACATCAAAGCGAAATGGACGAAACAATCTCGACAAGATCGACAACACATGGGTGTGCAATCCGGTGTGTTTTGAGTGTTTCTCATCGGGGCAAACTTTCATAAAATCAACTTGTTGGATCGATTTGAATGAAATTAACATCAGGGCGAAATCTACCGAAACAAGCTCCAATGAGACCAACGACACATAGGAGTGCATTTCGGTGGATTTTCGGAGTGTTTTGCTCCGGTGCAAACATTCATAAAATCCACCTGTGCGGATCTCGATTTGTATGAAATTAACCTCGAAGCAAAATTAATCGAAACAAGCTCCAATAAGACCCACAACACTTAGGAGTGCAATCAGGTGTGTTTTTGGAGTGTTTCGCTTCGGCGCAAACAATATTAAAATCCACTTGTTTGCATCCTTATTTGAATGAAATTAACATCAGAGCGAAATCGATCGAAACAATCTCCAATGAGACCAGCGACACATAGGAGTGCAATCCACGGTGTGCATCTCGATTTGTATGAAATTAACATCAAAAGCGAAATCGTAGAAACAAGCTCCAACAAGGTGACAAAACTTTGAGGAATCCGGTGTGTTTTGGATTGTGTAAGCCAGGGCAAACTTTCAAAAATCCACTTGTTGGATCGATTTGAATGAAATTAACACGAGGCGAAATCGACTCAAACATGCCCCGATGAGACCAGCGACACATAGGAGTGCAATCCGGTGCATTTTTGAAGTGCTTCGCTCCAGTGCAAACTTTCACAAAATCCACCTGTTCGGATCTCGATTTGTATGAAATTAACAGCAAAGCGAAATCATCCGAAACACGCTCGAACTGGAAAGACAACACTTACAAGGGCAATCCGGTGTGTTTTCGGAGTGTTTCACTTCGGGACAAACTTTCATGAAATCCACTTGTTGGATCCTATTTGAATGAAATTAACATCGGTGAAATCGACAAAAACAAGCTCCAATGAGGCGGCGACACATAAGCGTGCGATTCGGTGCATTTTGGAGTGTTTCACTCGGTGCAAACATTAAAAAATCCACCCGCGCGGATCTCGATTTGTATGAAATTAACATCAAAGCGAAATGGACCGAAACAATCTCCGACAAGATCGACAACACATGGGTGTGCAATCCGGTGTGTTTTCGGAGTGTTTCTCATCGGGGCAAACTTTCATAAAATCAACTTGTTTGGATCGATTTGAATGAAATTAACATCGGCGAAATCTCGAAACAAGCTCCAATGAGACCAACGACACATAGGAGTGCATTTGGTGGATTTTAGTGTTTTGCTCGGTGCAAACATTCATAAAATCCTCTGTGCGGATCTCGATTTGTATGAAATTAACCTCGAAGCAAAATTAATGAAACAAGCTCCAATAAGACCCACAACACTTAGGAGTGCAATCAGGTGTGTTTTGAGTGTTTAAACCGGCATAAACAATATTAAAATCCACTTGTTTGCATCCTTATTTGAATGAAATTAACATCGAGCGAAATCGTAGAAACAATCTCCAATGAGACCAGCGACACATAGGAGTGCAATCCACGGTGTGCATCTCGATTTGTATGAAATTAACATCAAAAGCGAAATCGGCGAAACAAGCTCCAACAAAATGACAAAACTTTGAGGAATCCGGTGTGTTTTGGATTGTGTAAGCTCGGGCAAACTTTCAAAAATCCACTTGTTGGATCGATTTGAATGAAATTAACACGAGGCGAAATCGACTCAAACATGCCCGATGAGACCAGCGACACATAGGAGTGCAATCCGGTGCATTTTGAAGTGCTTCGCTCGGTGCAAACTTTCACAAAATCCACTGTTAGGATCTCGATTTGTATGAAATTAACAGCAAAGCGAAATCACGGAAACCTTTCGAACTGGAAAGACAACACTTACAAGGGCAATCCGGTGTGTTTTGGAGTGTTTAACCGGGACAAACTTTCATGAAATCCACTTGTTGGATCCTATTTGAATGAAATTAACATCGGTGAAATCGACAAAAACAAGCTCCAATGAGGCGGCGACACATAAGCGTGCGATTCGGTGCATTTTGGAGTGTTTCACTCGGTGCAAACATTAAAAAATCCACCAGCGGATCTCGATTTGTATGAAATTAACATCAAAGCGAAATGGACGAAACAATCTCGGCAAGATCGACAACACATGGGTGTGCAATCCGGTGTGTTTTCGGAGTGTTTCTCATCGGGGCAAACTTTCATAAAATCAACTTGTTCGGATCCCGATTTGAATGAAATTAACATCAGGGCGAAATCTACCGAAACAAGCTCCAATGAGACCAACGACACATAGGAGTGCATTTCGGTGGATTTTCGGAGTGTTTTGCTCCGGTGCAAACATTCATAAAATCCACCTGTGCGGATCTCGATTTGTATGAAATTAACCTCGAAGCAAAATTAATCGAAACAAGCTCCAATAAGACCCACAACACTTAGGAGTGCAATCAGGTGTGTTTTCGGAGTGTTTCAAACGCTTCGGCGTAAACAATATTAAAATCCACTTGTTTGCATCCTTATTTGAATGAAATTAACATCAGAGCGAAATCGTAGAAACAATCTCCAATGAGACCAGCGACACATAGGAGTGCAATCCACGGTGTGCATCTCGATTTGTATGAAATTAACATCAAAAGCGAAATCGGTAGAAACAAGCTCCAACAAGGTGACAAAACTTTGAGGAATCCGGTGTGTTTTGGATTGTGTAAGCCAGGGCAAACTTTCAAAAATCCACTTGTTGGATCGATTTGAATGAAATTAACACGAGCGAAATCGACTCAAACATGCCCGATGAGACCAGCGACACATAGGAGTGCAATCCGGTGCATTTTGAAGTGCTTCGCTCGATGCAAACTTTCACAAAATCCACTGTTAGGATCTCGATTTGTATGAAATTAACGCAAAGCGAAATCACCGAAACTGCTCGAACTGGAAAGACAACACTTACAAGGGCAATCCGGTGTGTTTTGAGTGTTTAACCGGGACAAACTTTCATGAAATCCACTTGTTGGATCCTATTTGAATGAAATTAACATCGGTGAAATCGACAAAAACAAGCTCCAATGAGGCGGCGACACATAAGCGTGCGATTCGGTGCATTTTGGAGTGTTTCACTCGGTGCAAACATTAAAAAATCCACCAGCGGATCTCGATTTGTATGAAATTAACATCAAAGCGAAATGGACCGAAACAATCTCCGACAAGATCGACAACACATGGGTGTGCAATCCGGTGTGTTTTCGGAGTGTTTCTCATCGGGGCAAACTTTCATAAAATCAACTTGTTCGGATCCCGATTTGAATGAAATTAACATCAGGGCGAAATCTACCGAAACAAGCTCCAATGAGACCAACGACACATAGGAGTGCATTTGGTGGATTTTGGTGTTTTGCTCGGTGCAAACATTCATAAAATCCACCTGTGCGGATCTCGATTTGTATGAAATTAACCTCGAAGCAAAATTAATCGAAACAAGCTCCAATAAGACCCACAACACTTAGGAGTGCAATCAGGTGTGTTTTTGAGTGTTTGAACGCTTCGGCGCAAACAATATTAAAATCCACTTGTTTGCATCCTTATTTGAATGAAATTAACATCAGAGCGAAATCGTACCGAAACAATCTCCAATGAGACCAGCGACACATAGGAGTGCAATCCACCGGTGTGCATCTCGATTTGTATGAAATTAACATCAAAGCGAAATCGACCGAAACAAGCTCCAACAAGGTGACAAAACTTTGAGGAATCCGGTGTGTTTTGGATTGTGTCGCCAGGGCAAACTTTCAAAAATCCACTTGTTGGATCGATTTGAATGAAATTAACACGAGAGCGAAATCGACTCAAACATGCCCGATGAGACCAGCGACACATAGGAGTGCAATCCGGTGCATTTTGAAGTGCTTCGCTCGGTGCAAACTTTCACAAAATCCACTGTTAGGATCTCGATTTGTATGAAATTAACAGCAAAGCGAAATCACCGAAACAACTTTCGAACTGGAAAGACAACACTTACAAGGGCAATCCGGTGTGTTTTGGAGTGTTTAACCGGGACAAACTTTCATGAAATCCACTTGTTGGATCCTATTTGAATGAAATTAACATCGGTGAAATCGACAAAAACAAGCTCCAATGAGGCGGCGACACATAAGCGTGCGATTCGGTGCATTTTGGAGTGTTTCACTCGGTGCAAACATTAAAAAATCCACCAGCGGATCTCGATTTGTATGAAATTAACATCAAAGCGAAATGGACCGAAACAATCTCCGGCAAGATCGACAACACATGGGTGTGCAATCCGGTGTGTTTTCGGAGTGTTTCTCATCGGGGCAAACTTTCATAAAATCAACTTGTTGGATCGATTTGAATGAAATTAACATCGGCGAAATCTACCGAAACAAGCTCCAATGAGACCAACGACACATAGGAGTGCATTTCGGTGGATTTTCGGAGTGTTTTGCTCCGGTGCAAACATTCATAAAATCCACCTGTGCGGATCTCGATTTGTATGAAATTAACCTCGAAGCAAAATTAATCGAAACAAGCTCCAATAAGACCCACAACACTTAGGAGTGCAATCAGGTGTGTTTTCGGAGTGTTTCGCTTCGGCGCAAACAATATTAAAATCCACTTGTTTGCATCCTTATTTGAATGAAATTAACATCAGAGCGAAATCGACTGAAACAATCTCCAATGAGACCAGCGACACATAGGAGTGCAATCCACCGGTGTGCATCTCGATTTGTATGAAATTAACATCAAAGCGAAATCGTAAAACAAGCTCCAACAAGGTGACAAAACTTTGAGGAATCCGGTGTGTTTTGGATTGTGTAAGCTTTGGGCAAACTTTCAAAAATCCACTTGTTCGGATCGATTTGAATGAAATTAACACGAGGCGAAATCGACTCAAACATGCCCGATGAGACCAGCGACACATAGGAGTGCAATCCGGTGCATTTTGAAGTGCTTCGCTCGGTGCAAACTTTCACAAAATCCACTGTTAGGATCTCGATTTGTATGAAATTAACGCAAAAGCGAAATCACCGAAACAACGCTTTCGAACTGGAAAGACAACACTTACAAGGGCAATCCGGTGTGTTTTGAGTGTTTAACCGGGACAAACTTTCATGAAATCCACTTGTTGGATCCTATTTGAATGAAATTAACATCAGGGCGAAATCGACAAAAACAAGCTCCAATGAGAGCGGCGACACATAGGCGTGCGATTCGGTGCATTTTTGGAGTGTTTCACTCCGGTGCAAACATTAAAAAAATCCACCCGCGGATCTCGATTTGTATGAAATTAACATCAAAGCGAAATGGACCGAAACAATCTCCGACAAGATCGACAACACATGGGTGTGCAATCCGGTGTGTTTTCGGAGTGTTTCTCATCGGGGCAAACTTTCATAAAATCAACTTGTTCGGATCCCGATTTGAATGAAATTAACATCAGGGCGAAATCTACCGAAACAAGCTCCAATGAGACCAACGACACATAGGAGTGCATTTCGGTGGATTTTCGGAGTGTTTTGCTCCGGTGCAAACATTCATAAAATCCACCTGTGCGGATCTCGATTTGTATGAAATTAACCTCGAAGCAAAATTAATGAAACAAGCTCCAATAAGACCCACAACACTTAGGAGTGCAATCAGGTGTGTTTTGAGTGTTTAAGCCGGTATAAACAATATTAAAATCCACTTGTTTGCATCCTTATTTGAATGAAATTAACATCGAGCGAAATCGTAGAAACAATCTCCAATGAGACCAGCGACACATAGGAGTGCAATCCACGGTGTGCATCTCGATTTGTATGAAATTAACATCAAAGCGAAATCGTAGAAACAAGCTCCAACAAAATGACAAAACTTTGAGGAATCCGGTGTGTTTTGGATTGTGTAAGCTTTGGGGCAAACTTTCAAAAATCCACTTGTTGGATCGATTTGAATGAAATTAACACGAGGCGAAATCGACTCAAACATGCCCGATGAGACCAGCGACACATAGGAGTGCAATCCGGTGCATTTTGAAGTGCTTCGCTCGGTGCAAACTTTCACAAAATCCACTGTTAGGATCTCGATTTGTATGAAATTAACGCAAAGCGAAATCACCGAAACACGCTCGAACTGGAAAGACAACACTTACAAGGGCAATCCGGTGTGTTTTTGAGTGTTTAACCGGGACAAACTTTCATGAAATCCACTTGTTGGATCCTATTTGAATGAAATTAACATCGGTGAAATCGACAAAAACAAGCTCCAATGAGGCGGCGACACATAAGCGTGCGATTCGGTGCATTTTGGAGTGTTTCACTCCGGTGCAAACATTAAAAAATCCACCGCGCGGATCTCGATTTGTATGAAATTAACATCAAAGCGAAATGGACGAAACAATCTCGACAAGATCGACAACACATGGGTGTGCAATCCGGTGTGTTTTGAGTGTTTCTCATCGGGGCAAACTTTCATAAAATCAACTTGTTGGATCGATTTGAATGAAATTAACATCGAGGCGAAATCTACCGAAACAAGCTCCAATGAGACCAACGACACATAGGAGTGCATTTCGGTGGATTTTCGGAGTGTTTTGCTCCGGTGCAAACATTCATAAAATCCTCCTGTGCGGATCTCGATTTGTATGAAATTAACCTCGAAGCAAAATTAATCGAAACAAGCTCCAATAAGACCCACAACACTTAGGAGTGCAATCAGGTGTGTTTTCGGAGTGTTTCGCTTCGGCGCAAACAATATTAAAATCCACTTGTTTGCATCCTTATTTGAATGAAATTAACATCAGAGCGAAATCGACTGAAACAATCTCCAATGAGACCAGCGACACATAGGAGTGCAATCCACCGGTGTGCATCTCGATTTGTATGAAATTAACATCAAAGCGAAATCGGCGAAACAAGCTCCAACAAAGGTGACAAAACTTTGAGGAATCCGGTGTGTTTTGGATTGTGTAAGCCGGGGCAAACTTTCAAAAATCCACTTGTTGGATCGATTTGAATGAAATTAACACGAGGCGAAATCGACTCAAACATGCCCCGATGAGACCAGCGACACATAGGAGTGCAATCCGGTGCATTTTTGAAGTGCTTCGCTCCAGTGCAAACTTTCACAAAATCCACCTGTTCGGATCTCGATTTGTATGAAATTAACTGCAAAGCGAAATCACGAAACACGCTCGAACTGGAAAGACAACACTTACAAGGGCAATCCGGTGTGTTTTCGGAGTGTTTCGCTTCGGGACAAACTTTCATGAAATCCACTTGTTCGGATCCCTATTTGAATGAAATTAACATCAGGGCGAAATCGACAAAAACAAGCTCCAATGAGAGCGGCGACACATAGGCGTGCGATTCGGTGCATTTTTGGAGTGTTTCACTCCGGTGCAAACATTAAAAAAATCCACCCGCGCGGATGTCGATTTGTATGAAATTAACATCAAAGCGAAATGGACCGAAACAATCTCCGGCAAGATCGACAACACATGGGTGTGCAATCCGGTGTGTTTTCGGAGTGTTTCTCATCGGGGCAAACTTTCATAAAATCAACTTGTTCGGATCCCGATTTGAATGAAATTAACATCAGGGCGAAATCTACCGAAACAAGCTCCAATGAGACCAACGACACATAGGAGTGCATTTCGGTGGATTTTCGGAGTGTTTTGCTCCGGTGCAAACATTCATAAAATCCTCCTGTGCGGATCTCGATTTGTATGAAATTAACCTCGAAGCAAAATTAATCGAAACAAGCTCCAATAAGACCCACAACACTTAGGAGTGCAATCAGGTGTGTTTTCGGAGTGTTTCGCTTCGGCGCAAACAATATTAAAATCCACTTGTTTGCATCCTTATTTGAATAAAATTAACATCGAGCGAAATCGTAGAAACAATCTCCAATGAGACCAGCGACACATAGGAGTGCAATCCACGGTGTGCATCTCGATTTGTATGAAATTAACATCAAAAGCGAAATCGGCGAAACAAGCTCCAACAAGGTGACAAAACTTTGAGGAATCCGGTGTGTTTTGGATTGTGTAAGCTTTGGGCAAACTTTCAAAAATCCACTTGTTGGATCGATTTGAATGAAATTAACACGAGGCGAAATCGACTCAAACATGCCCGATGAGACCAGCGACACATAGGAGTGCAATCCGGTGCATTTTGAAGTGCTTCGCTCGGTGCAAACTTTCACAAAATCCACTGTTAGGATCTCGATTTGTATGAAATTAACGCAAAGCGAAATCACCGAAACACGCTCGAACTGGAAAGACAACACTTACAAGGGCAATCCGGTGTGTTTTTGAGTGTTTAACCGGGACAAACTTTCATGAAATCCACTTGTTGGATCCTATTTGAATGAAATTAACATCGGCGAAATCGACAAAAACAAGCTCCAATGAGGCGGCGACACATAAGCGTGCGATTCGGTGCATTTTGGAGTGTTTCACTCGGTGCAAACATTAAAAAATCCACCCAGCGGATCTCGATTTGTATGAAATTAACATCAAAGCGAAATGGACGAAACAATCTCGACAAGATCGACAACACATGGGTGTGCAATCCGGTGTGTTTTCGGAGTGTTTCTCATCGGGGCAAACTTTCATAAAATCAACTTGTTCGGATCCCGATTTGAATGAAATTAACATCAGGGTGAAATCTACCGAAACAAGCTCCAATGAGACCAACGACACATAGGAGTGCATTTCGGTGGATTTTCGGAGTGTTTTGCTCCGGTGCAAACATTCATAAAATCCACCTGTGCGGATCTCGATTTGTCTGAAATTAACCTCGAAGCAAAATTAATGAAACAAGCTCCAATAAGACCCACAACACTTAGGAGTGCAATCAGGTGTGTTTTTGAGTGTTTAAACCGGCATAAACAATATTAAAATCCACTTGTTTGCATCCTTATTTGAATGAAATTAACATCAGAGCGAAATCGACTGAAACAATCTCCAATGAGACCAGCGACACTTAGGAGTGCAATCCACCGGTGTGCATCTCGATTTGTATGAAATTAACATCAAAGCGAAATCGGCGAAACAAGCTCCAACAAGGTGACAAAACTTTGAGGAATCCGGTGTGTTTTGGATTGTGTAAGCTTTGGGCAAACTTTCAAAAATCCACTTGTTGGATCGATTTGAATGAAATTAACACGAGCGAAATCGACTCAAACATGCCCGATGAGACCAGCGACACATAGGAGTGCAATCCGGTGCATTTTGAAGTGCTTCGCTCGATGCAAACTTTCACAAAATCCACTGTTAGGATCTCGATTTGTATGAAATTAACGCAAAGCGAAATCACCGAAACACGCTTTCGAACTGGAAAGACAACACTTACAAGGGCAATCCGGTGTGTTTTGGAGTGTTTAACCGGGACAAACTTTCATGAAATCCACTTGTTGGATCCTATTTGAATGAAATTAACATCGAAGCGAAATCGACAAAAACAAGCTCCAATGAGGCGGCGACACATAAGCGTGCGATTGGTGCATTTTGGAGTGTTTCACTCCGGTGCAAACATTAAAAAATCCACCAGCGGATCTCGATTTGTATGAAATTAACATCAAAGCGAAATGGACGAAACAATCTCGGCAAGATCGACAACACATGGGTGTGCAATCCGGTGTGTTTTGAGTGTTTCTCATCGGGGCAAACTTTCATAAAATCAACTTGTTGGATCGATTTGAATGAAATTAACATCGAGGCGAAATCTCGAAACAAGCTCCAATGAGACCAACGACACATAGGAGTGCATTTGGTGGATTTTGAGTGTTTTGCTCGGTGCAAACATTCATAAAATCCACTGTGCGGATCTCGATTTGTATGAAATTAACCTCGAAGCAAAATTAATGAAACAAGCTCCAATAAGACCCACAACACTTAGGAGTGCAATCAGGTGTGTTTTGAGTGTTTAAGCCGGCATAAACAATATTAAAATCCACTTGTTTGCATCCTTATTTGAATGAAATTAACATCGAGCGAAATCGTAGAAACAATCTCCAATGAGACCAGCGACACATAGGAGTGCAATCCACGGTGTGCATCTCGATTTGTATGAAATTAACATCAAAGCGAAATCGTAGAAACAAGCTCAACAAAGTGACAAAACTTTGAGGAATCCGGTGTGTTTTGGATTGTGTAAGCCGGGGCAAACTTTCAAAAATCCACTTGTTGGATCGATTTGAATGAAATTAACACAGGCGAAATCGACTCAAACATGCCCGATGAGACCAGCGACACATAGGAGTGCAATCCGGTGCATTTTGAAGTGCTTCGCTCGATGCAAACTTTCACAAAATCCACTGTTAGGATCTCGATTTGTATGAAATTAACGCAAAAGCGAAATCATCGAAACACGCTTTCGAACTGGAAAGACAACACTTACAAGGGCAATCCGGTGTGTTTTGAGTGTTTAAACCGGGACAAACTTTCATGAAATCCACTTGTTGGATCCTATTTGAATGAAATTAACATCGGTGAAATCGACAAAAACAAGCTCCAATGAGGCGGCGACACATAGGCGTGCGATTGGTGCATTTTGGAGTGTTTCACTCCGGTGCAAACATTAAAAAATCCACCATGCGGATCTCGATTTGTATGAAATTAACATCAAAGCGAAATGGACGAAACAATCTCGGCAAGATCGACAACACATGGGTGTGCAATCCGGTGTGTTTTGAGTGTTTCTCATCGGGGCAAACTTTCATAAAATCAACTTGTTGGATCGATTTGAATGAAATTAACATCAGGCGAAATCTCGAAACAAGCTCCAATGAGACCAACGACACATAGGAGTGCATTTGGTGGATTTTTGAGTGTTTTGCTCGGTGCAAACATTCATAAAATCCACTGTGCGGATCTCGATTTGTATGAAATTAACCTCGAAGCAAAATTAATGAAACAAGCTCCAATAAGACCCACAACACTTAGGAGTGCAATCAGGTGTGTTTTGAGTGTTTAAACCGGCATAAACAATATTAAAATCCACTTGTTTGCATCCTTATTTGAATGAAATTAACATCGAGGCGAAATCGGCGAAACAATCTCCAATGAGACCAGCGACACATAGGAGTGCAATCCACGGTGTGCATCTCGATTTGTATGAAATTAACATCAAAAGCGAAATCGTAGAAACAAGCTCAACAAAATGACAAAACTTTGAGGAATCCGGTGTGTTTTGGATTGTGTAAGCTTTGGGCAAACTTTCAAAAATCCACTTGTTGGATCGATTTGAATGAAATTAACACGAGGCGAAATCGACTCAAACATGCCCGATGAGACCAGCGACACATAGGAGTGCAATCCGGTGCATTTTGAAGTGCTTCGCTCGGTGCAAACTTTCACAAAATCCACTGTTAGGATCTCGATTTGTATGAAATTAACGCAAAGCGAAATCACCGAAACGCTCGAACTGGAAAGACAACACTTACAAGGGCAATCCGGTGTGTTTTGGAGTGTTTAACCGGGACAAACTTTCATGAAATCCACTTGTTGGATCCTATTTGAATGAAATTAACATCAGGGCGAAATCGACAAAAACAAGCTCCAATGAGAGCGGCGACACATAGGCGTGCGATTCGGTGCATTTTTGGAGTGTTTCACTCCGGTGCAAACATTAAAAAAATCCACCCGCGCGGATCTCGATTTGTATGAAATTAACATCAAAGCGAAATGGACCGAAACAATCTCCGACAAGATCGACAACACATGGGTGTGCAATCCGGTGTGTTTTCGGAGTGTTTCTCATCGGGGCAAACTTTCATAAAATCAACTTGTTCGGATCCCGATTTGAATGAAATTAACATCAGGGCGAAATCTACCGAAACAAGCTCCAATGAGACCAACGACA
>JAYEVE010000203.1:0-21946 GCA_036346375.1 Guadua angustifolia
GTTAGTTGAGGAGTTGGCTAAAATTAACCCACCTATTAGTCTTCTGTTTGGATAGACTAGGACTAATTTTAGCCAGCTAACAATTGGTCCAGGGATCCAAACATGACCTTAGTCCTAATTGATAATCAAGCAGGCAAGCTTTATACATTGATTAGATACCACAAGGTAAGGGCCTGTTTGGTAGGGCTCCAGCTCCACCAGATCCGTGGCTGGAGTGTGAGTACATTAAGAGTGTTCAGATGGATCATCTTATTTATATTTTAGACCAAAAATATAAACTTAATTCACTTTATTTTAGCCTATAAGTTTCAGATCTCAGGTGAAGCTGGGATCTGAAGCTCTATCAAACAGGCCCTAAGTCTAGTTTGTGCTTAGCCGATGCGATGACCGAGGGATCACATTTAAGTCATGTCAGGAACACATATGCAAATATATGCGCAATTTGAGTAGGAAAGATTGCAAACACGATTGGAGTTTTGAGTCATATTTGAAACATGCATATGAGAGATTGGTATATTAAGGACTGTATTGTTTCTTGTAAAGTTTTTGTAACATTTTTTTTCGCCTGCATGAATCTTAAGTTAATGTAAGAGTGATTTTCGGGAGATCTCATTTAGAGCAACGTCATCCCTAAAAAAACAGCATCCAAATCGAACTGTGCAACAAGAACTCGCATCTTCACTTGCTATAAAGAAAATATTGTTTCACAGCCCAGAAGCGAAAGATGGTACTTCAAAATCGCCGTGTTCAAGAAAACCTAATGTTCCTTCTTTCACCCTCTGATTTATTGCTGTTGCAACCAAGGTTCAAAATTTCGTCGAAAACCGACGAAATTTCACTGAAATTTTTGATTTCGGACTACCACGAAATCCAAAGTACTGGCCGAATTAAAAATTTTGAAAAAAAAAAATAAATTTCGGATTTTGGGCCGAAATTTCGGTAAAAAAAACTGGATTTGAATTTTGACTGAATTTTATCTGAAATAACGAGATTTCGCTGAAATTTTTAAGTTTAGATCACCAGACAAAATTTTATCTAAAATAAAATTTGAACTACTAGTTGCAACACTGGAGGAGCAACTATTGCTACAAAAGCCTGCACTCTTTATCAGTCCTATTACTGTAGCTACAATAACGTTACAGTAGGAGGTCGCTTCTTGGACTTGCAGCCTGCTGACTCCTGAACCAGAGCCTCTGCTACGCGTGTTAACGCCGCACGTAGCGTCTCTGCGCGCAGGAAGCTAGGAAACGTTGCCGCCGTCCTTTGTTGCTTTTCTCCCCACCCCACGCAAGGAATCGCCGCTTGTCTGTTGGATCTCTGCAGCGCCGCTGCTGTGGTCGCCGGGACTGGTTTCTTCGGTTGCTCCCGAGACGAACGATGCGACGCTTGCCGCCGCTTGTCACTTGTCGGGCTTCGATCTTGCGTCGCCGAGAGATCGGACCTGCCGCTTTGCTTTGATCCTGCGTCGCCGACAGATCTGGACTGCTGAGTTCTGATATCACTTTTGTAAATAATACGTTAAAAAATAGAGGACATGAGATGGAAATTTTACGTGAAAAATTTTTGCGGAAAAAAATTACGGACGTTCAAAAGTGTTCATTATATGAAGAGGTGTTTGCAATAGAGCGTTTGCTCTTGCTTTAGGCTATAGGGTCACATTTATAGTAGTACAAAACAAATAGAGCTCTTTTACGATGGATTAAAATTAATATAAGCCGTCTATTCTTTTGAATCTAATGGTTGAAATCAATTTAGATCTAATTATACTACCACCTGTAGTATTAGTAGTAAAATTCAGAGAGGGGTAAAAGGGTAAAAAATTCCGTTATGCTATTTGTCCTCTACGGTAAAACACGTCCTGTGATCTTGATGAATGGCGGATGAATAGATAAGAAACCTATGAAGATCACCAGGTATTCGGTAAATCCAAAACTGTGAATGAATTAGGAAAAGTCTAAAATACCCCTGATGAATGGATAAAAAAAGTCTAAAATACCCTTGAGGAATGGACAGTTAGATTTGATTTCTACTATCACTATTTACTACCTATGTTTTCTACCGTAAAATTTCTCAACAGATAAGAGATAGAGTCGATTAATTAGAAATAAAGTAGGAATTTATATCTGACTCCTACTGTACCGTGCATATTTACAACAATTTGTCTAACTTTAGTTGGATTGCAGCAGCAACTGTATTTGAGCACTAAAATCTGGAGCTGGTGTCAACTCTTTGATTCCTTTGGTGTGGAAGCGGGTGGTTCAAAGTCGAATTTGTCGAATAGAGAGAAGTGGCAAGACGGTCGCTGTGGCAGTAGCTGCGACGAGCTCCGGGTCTCTGTTCATGGAAAGGTCGTCATTTGGGAGGTGTGGTCGTTGGTTACATGTGAAATGTTCGATTCTTCTTTGGCCTTGATGAACAAATTAAGCAATGGGAGAGGGGACGTCAAACTAACGATATAGGGGCAAATTAGTCAAGGCTTCAATTGGACCGAATGGTACAAACATGAACGGAGACATCTTTTAGTGCTATTAAATTGCATCCTCTTCTTTGGATGGTATAAAACTAAAGTGGTGTGAACTGTGATCTTTCGGTGCCACGGAGCCAATTTTTCAATGTGAGGATGTTTTTGTTTTCATCGTGAATTGAACGGTGTTTTTGAAATTTCTCTAAAATTTTTGTAAATTTTTGCACTCCAAATCTTTTTATCTTTTAATTGGAGGCCCTATTAGAAACTCTCACGTTAATCAGAAAATGCTCGAAATTTTCACGTTAATCTAAAAATAGAAAAATTGCTAGAAAATCCTACATTATTCTAAAAAAAGAGAAAATCTTGGTCGTCCAATCTTCTTGATCATTTTCGTCCACGGGTTAGATCTATTTATCTATTCATAAGAAATATACGGTAGATCAGATAAGTACCATATAAAACGGACGGCTTAGATCTATTTATAGAAATTACTAATAAAAAAAGATGTAAAGATACATGCATCTATAATATCATGGACTAATACCTCAATGAGTTTGAATCAGAAGGCTCTCCTTCACGTGTCTTGATGGCTTGATTCGTCACATCACAGACTCAATGGACATTGCATGCGAGAGCGAATGAGTCTCAACGGCTTGATTCGTCATATCACAGACTCAACCGAGTTTGCTCCTGAAAGACCATGTGAAGGACCATATGAAGGTCTATATCTTTGTGTGATGAGTAATTGACTAGATTAAAGGTTGATTCGATGAGTAGCTGACTAGATTAAAAGTTGATTCAATAAGTAGCTGACTAGCACTACAGGAATCGACACTATTTTCGTCGGCCCATAATTTTTTCATCGACCGAAATTAGACCGACGTAAATAACTCAGTATTTTCGTCGGCCCCCAAAAACCGACGAAATTATGTTTATTTTCGTCGGCATGCGTTAAAAGACCGACGAAAATAAATAAGTTATCACATCTAGGAAATTTTAAATGTTTTTTTTTTGCCTATAATAGTCGTCGGCCTAGGCCGACGAAAATACGTCGGGTCCAGCTGGCCACCCAAAATGCGACTAAGTAACCCTACGTGCACGCGGCTCTTCCCCGACTGAGTAACCCTACGCGCCGCGGCCGCCAGACCACGCATCCACCTCAGTCGTCCCCACGCCGCCGCCCGTTCCCGCTCTACCGTCGCCGCTGATCCCCGCGCAGCGCCGTCGCCATTCCCCGCCTCGCCGGCGTCTGACCCGCGGAGATGGCAGGGGGAGGAGGAGGGCAAGGGGGCGTGGAGGAGGCCACGGCGTTCGAGGTGGGCATCGTCGTGCCCAAGCTCTCCCGGGCCGCGATGGCCAAAGGTGACGAGGCAGAGGACTGCGTGGCGTGGCTAGTGTGCGAGTTCGAGGCCGCCGGGCTGCTCGTCGAGCGCGTCCGCGGCGTCCCCGCTGAGTTCATCAAGGTCCGTGCCGTGCGGCTCCGCCGGTGCCGCTTTTTTTTTTTGAATTTTGGTTTGCCGTGGTACCCTAATCTGAACTTTGGAGGCGATCCGGAGAGAAAGCCCTAGGATTTGTTGTGCTCTGATACCTACGACGCGTTCTTATTACTCTTCGAATTATTTCTAATGCCTTTCGATCCGCTGTTTGAATTTAGCTGTCTACACCCATGGGCACTCTGGGGAGAGCCGCTGCTGAGATGCAGATGAAGAAGCTAACTTATATTGGTAACTCAACTAATCTACCTAGGATTATTTGAAATTTGACGTCCGTTCGGCTGGGTGGTTCGCTGATGTGTTCATGTGCTGTTGTTCTGCGGTTCAGGAATGGAGCTGCAGTTTGAGTGGGAACAGGTCGCAGCGTTCGTGAGGCAGCCCGATGGATCCCTGTTTAGCTGGCGAGAGAGGTTTACCTGCTGCCGCCACTTGATATACGGCATTGTAAGCGCACCATTGTCTTCTAGTATAGCTACTGCTGTCCCTAATTGCAATTTGCAATACATTGCAGCTACATTATTGTCAATTCTGTTACGCTGTAGTCAGTTATCATTATTGCTACTTCGGTTACATTGCACTTGCTATGAATGAATTTTATACTTTTGTTTCGGTGGCCTACTTGTTTTGTCATCAATGCAAAGTGCTACATTAAACTGCTAAGGGCAAAGTGACAATTTTTCTTAATGAAATTTGCTTCCTTGTCGGTGTCAGTGTGTCCTGCTTAAGTAAAATGTTATGTGTCTCCTGTACGGCTTTTGCGTTGGATATTTGATAGTCTTCCAGATTGATAAACAGTAACCATCAGAATGCATATCAATTAAACACTAAGGTAAACACATTTGAGATATACAATATGGTGGAAAGTAGTGTTCTTCTTCTTATTACTTCATCAGATATTGCTCAATACATACTTATTTTGGAGTTAGTTAAGTATTTCTTCTGCTTATTTAATTTGGATGTCCTTATGTGATAGTAAGTCCGTATTGAGCCTTTCAGGTGAACAGGACTAACTCTTGAATAGCACTCAAATTTGATGATAAAGGGTTCCGCTGGAATCAGAACGAGTCACTACTAAACAGGCTGGAAGATGAGGGAATTGTAAAGCTAGTCTTCCCTTTGCACGGTACACTAATCTAAATATACCCATATTTGTGAAATTGTTAGTGTTGGCCAACTAACATTATGGTTGTAGATGAAGTTAAAAGGATGCAGCTCCTGAGAAATTGGGCACTGAACTGGCTTGACTTCACATGGCAACCTATTGATGAAATTTACTCATACTTTGGAACGAAGGTAAAACAGTGTAAAACCATATGTTACACCCACCTTATTTAATTTATGGACCATTATATCTGAAGCAAGTCAATTAAAGAGTCTCTTCATTTGTGGATTATCATATTTGATTACTAGTCTCTTCATTCGTGAAAGGCAGGAAGATCATTAGAAAGAGCATAACATGCTTTTAGTACTATTTTACATGTATTTAGTCATATTGGTCTTATGGACACTGATTCTATTTCCTTAATTCACTTTTTATTGATATAGAAACCGTTCCTGTTAAACTGTGGACCGGCAATGTTCATCTGGGCTACAGGCAGTCGCTGATGTTGCTGCTGCTATAAAGGCTGGTTTCTACGACATAGGTAAATGCAAATCGCAATATGCTTATGTTAATTTTGCCACTATGAACTCAACGTGCAACTATAAAAACTAAAGCATTGTTCAATCCTCCCTTACAGGTGCCCAGCTTTTTAATCTAGTTCCCACATGCATACATACCTGAAGCAAATAAAACTAAAGCAAGATCAAGTAACTATGCTTTTGTCATGTGGGGACGCCATTATCAGAGGCGGGCCCGTGCACGCGACGACGCTAGGAGCATGGCCGGCACAACAGCAGGAGGCGCAGCCGCATGCATGCAATCTCAGCAGCCGCATGCATGCATACGAGGATAAGATCAGGAGGGGATTTTAGGCTGATCCCTTATCCTTAATTATCTTCAGTATCATTAGGATCTTTTATTCGGTTGCTATCTTTATCTCTTCAGTTTGTTAGGCAAGGGTGTTAGCTATCCTTATCTTTTCAGTTTGTTAGGCAAGGGTGTTAGGGCGCCGGCCTATATGGTTGCTGGCTGCTATCATTTGAAGGATTAAGCAATAACAATCCAGTTCTATCTCCTCTTTCTCTCTTAATCCCATCACGCACTGCGCACGGGAAGAAGTCTGGCGCATCCTCCAGCTCTGTTACGAACTCGTGGCAGGGACCCGCAACCCTAGACACTAGTGCCCTTGACAACTTGGTATCAGCTTCCAGGCATTCCTCGGCCGGTCCCAACCATACACCACACCACACCGCGCCACCAGCCACCCCTATCATGGCCGAACCATCCATAGCTGAGCTCGTACATCTTCTCCGATCGTTGACCACCATTGTTGAGAGTCTACAAGCCAAGGTGGACACGCTCCAACAGGAGCATTCCCCGTCGGCCTCCGCATGGGGCCCCAGGGGGTCCGTCACAGGCGAGCACCACAACGATCGGCCTCCTCGTTTCCAGAAGATGGATTTCCCCAAGTATGATGGCAAATCCGATCCTCTGGCGTTCATCAACCACTGTGAATCTTATTTTCATCAGCAGCGCATCGCGGAAGAGGAGAAGGTTTGGATGGCCTCCTACAACTGCATGATGGCGCCTGAGATGTGGTTCATCCAGTCCGGCGGAAGAGGGGCGCCACCATGGCGCGCTTCCGCTGAACTCCTCCATCTACGTTTGGCCCACCTCTGCGCTCCAACCCCTGGCGGTGATGGCGTCTGGCGGGCGGGCCCCGTCGTCGAGTACCAGGACCGCTTCGAGGCGCTCCTCCCTCGCGCAGGGCACCTCACGGAGACGCAGAAGGTCCAGATCTTCACGGCCGGTCTGCAACCGCCCCTCAGCCTCGACGTCGAGCTCCACAACCCGCAGTCTCTCGCCGTCGCCATGAGTCTCGCCCATAAGCCCAGGCTGCGCGCGATCAATGTGCGGCGCGCAGCACCACCTCATTGCAACATCCGCCCTTCGGCCGAGGCCTCTGCCAGCGCCTCCACCGCGTGTGCTTCACTGCGCCCGGCCGCCTCGGCCTCGACTCAGCCACAGGTGCACGTCGACGGACGACCGGTCAAGCGGCTCTCCCAGGCGGAGATGGAGGAGCGGCGCCGCCTTGGACTCTGCTTCAACTGCAACGAGAAGTTTGGGCGCGGACACAACCGTGTCTGCCAACGCATCTTCCTTCTCGACTTGGCGACCGAGGAAGACGAGGGGGACGCCGGGACAGAGGAGCCGGCCGACGACGACCCGCACATCTCGGTCCACGCGATCACCGGCATCCATACCAGCGAGACGATGCAAGTGTCCATTCAACTCGGCGGCGTCTCTCTCCTCGCCCTCCTTGACTCCGGCTCCACCCACAACTTCGTGGCCGAGGAGGCGGCCGCCCGTTCCTCGCTGCAGCTACGACCCGGCGGGAGGCTGCAGGTGACGGTGGCGAACGGCGACCACGTTCCGTGTCCGTGCGTGTACCGCAGCGCAATGTTCACCATCAACGGCGAGCCGTTCGCCGCGGACTTCTTCGCCCTGCCCCTCGCCGGCTACGACGTGGTGTTGGGAACGCAGTGGCTCGCGTCGCTGGGGCCCATCCTTTGGGACTTCGGCGCCCTCACCATGTCTTTTTGGCGCGGCGACCACCAGGTGTGCTGGCACGGCAAGGCGGGGCCGCCTAGCCCGGCGATTCGGACGTGCACCGCCACCGATCTCCTGCCAGCCCTCCTCGACGCATTCGCTACGATCTTCACCGAGCCCAAGGGCATGCCGCCTCCGCGCTCTCGCGACCACGGCATCACGCTTCTTCCAGGATCGAGCCCGGTGGCGGTCGCCCCCGCTACCTGCTGCGCTGGGGCGAGCTGGAACGTCAGTGCGCCGCAATGCTGGAACAAGGCATCATTCGCAGGAGCTCCTCGGCATTCTCCTCCCCCGTGCTGCTCGTGCGGAAGGCGGATGGCACCTGGCGCTTCTGCGTCGACTATCGCGCCCTGAACGCGATCACGGTCAAGGACGCCTACCCAATCCCGGTGGTTGACGAGCTCCTCGACGAGCTCCACGGCGCCCGTTTCTTCACCAAGCTGGATCTCCGCTCCGGCTACCATCAAGTCCGGATGCGACCCGAGGACATCCCCAAGACCGCGTTCCGCACACACGACGGCCTCTACGAGTTCCTGGTGATGCCGTTCGGTTTGTGCAACGCCCCGGCGACGTTCCAGGCACTCATGAACGACCTTTTGCGGCCGTTCCTCCGGCGGTTCGTCCTCGTCTTCTTCGACGACATCCTCATCTACAGTTCCTCGTGGACTGATCACTTACGCCACGTGCGCGCCGTCCTCAACGTTCTACACCAGCATCGCTTTTTCGTCAAGCGATCCAAGTGCGAGTTCGGCGCCAACTCCGTCTCCTACCTCGGCCACATCATCTCCGCATCCGGCGTCGCCATGGATCCGGCAAAGTGCGAGCCGTCGCGATTGGCGGTTCCCGGTCCGCGCGGGCGGTGCGTGGCTTCCTCGGCCTTGCGGGATACTATCGCAAGTTCGTCAAGGAGTTCGGCTCGATCGCCGCACCCCTCACCACCCTTCTTCGCAAGGAGGGTTTTTCCTGGTCCGTGGAGGCCGAAGCAGCATTCCAGGCACTCAAGACTGCCGTCACGACAGCACCCGTACTCGCGCTGCCCGACTTCACCCAATCCTTCGTCGTGGAGTGCGATGCCTCTACACACGGGTTCGGCGCAGTCCTCTTACAAGGCCAGCACCCGGTGGCATTCTTCAGCCGGCCGGTCGCGCCTCGACACAGATCGTTGGCGGCATACGAGCGCGAGCTCATTGGCCTCGTTCTCGCCGTTCGCCACTGGAGGCCGTACCTATGGGGTCGCCGTTTCGTGGTACGAACTGACCACTTCAGTCTCAAATATTTACTCGACCAGCGCCTGTCCACCATCCCACAGCACCATTGGGTGGGTAAGCTTCTCGGATTCGACTTCGCGGTCGAGTACAAGGCCGGCGCCACCAACACTGTGGCCGACGCCTTGTCCCGGCGTGACACCGAGGAGGCGGCCATCCTCGCCATCTCCGGGCCGCGCTTCGACTTCTTCGACCGGCTGCGACACGCCAACACCACCGATCCGGCTTTGGTCGCGCTCAGGGAGGCCATCGCAGCAGGCCAGCGCGCCGCGCCGTGGTCCATCATCGACGACCTCGTAGCATTCGCCGGCCGCCTCTACGTCCCTCCGGCATCACCTCTCCTGCACGAGTTGATCAGTGCCGTCCATGAGGATAGCCCGCGAGGCGTCGGCGCACTTTGCACCGCTGCGCGCGACATCCATCGCCCGGCTCGGCCGCGCTATCCGGAGACTTTCGTTCGAGCCTGCGCCATTTGCCAGCGGTACAAATCCGAGCACTTGCATCCTGCGGGACTGCTGCTGCCCCTTCCAGTGCCATCGGCGGTCTGGGCGGACATCGGTCTTGATTTCATCGAGGCGCTCCCTCGAGTAGGTGGCAAGTCCGTCATCCTAACGGTGGTGGACCGATTCAGCAAGTACTGCCACTTCATCCCCCTCGCACACCCGTACACAGCGGAGTCGGTGGCCCAAGTGTTCTTCGCCGAGATCGTGCGTCTCCATGGTGTGCCCCAGTCCATGGTCTCCGACCGGGATCCCGTCTTCACGTCCATCTTCTGGCAGGAACTTATGCGGCTCACGGGCGCCAAACTTCACATGACGACCGCGTTTCATCCCCAGTCGGACGGCCAGACGGAGGCTGCAAACAAGGTGATCGTCATGTATCTCCGTTGCCTGACAGGTGATCGTCCTCGACAATGGGTGCGCTGGCTTCCGTGGGCAGAGTACGTCTACAACACGGCATTCCAGACCGCCCTGCGCGACACGCCATTCCGGATCGTCTCTGATGCGCCACCGCCGTCCATCCGCTCCTATGAGCCGTGAACACGGTCGCGGCGATGCGCCAGAACATGGAGGAGCGGGATCGTTCTCGCCGGCGTCCGCTTCCGCTGGAGCGAGCCCAGGCCGTGTACCGCGCCACTCGACAAGAACCGCCGGGAACCGCTGCGATGGGCGGCGGGTATGGCTACGCCTCGGCGGCGTGCGGCGGCATCACTCCGAACTCCGACCTCCGGAAGCTCAAGCGCGCTTCTACGGGCGTACCGCGCCGCCGCCGTCGTCCGCGAGGTCGCCTACCGCCTCGAGCTGCCGGCCCGAGCGCGACTCCACGACGTCTTCCACGTGGGCCTCCTAAAGCGGTTCGTGGGCGCACCACCAGCAGATCCCCCGGCGCTACCTCCGATCCACCATGGCGCTGCCATTCCCGAGCCAGACCGGGTCACCCGTTCACGCCTGGCCCGTGGCGTCCGCCAACTCCTCGTCCATTGGAAAGGAGCGCCGGCGACATCTGCTACATGGGAGGACGCGGAGAGCTTCATGGATCGCTATCCAGCTTTCCAGCTCGAGGACGAGCTGCTCGTCGAGGGGGGGAGAGATGTCATGTGGGGACGCCATTATCAGAGGCGGGCCCGTGCACGCGACGACGCTAGGAGCATGGCCGGCACAACAGCAGGAGGCGCAGCCGCATGCATGCAATCTCAGCAGCCGCATGCATGCATACGAGGATAAGATCAGGAGGGGATTTTAGGCTGATCCCTTATCCTTAATTATCTTCAGTATCATTAGGATCTTTTATTCGGTTGCTATCTTTATCTCTTCAGTTTGTTAGGCAAGGGTGTTAGCTATCCTTATCTTTTCAGTTTGTTAGGCAAGGGTGTTAGGGGCGCCGGCCTATATGGTTGCTGGCTGCTATCATTTGAAGGATTAAGCAATAACAATCCAGTTCTATCTCCCTCTTTCTCTCTTAATCCCATCCCCTGCTTTGCGCACCAGGAAGAAGTCCTGGCGCATCCTCCCAGCTCTGGTTACGAACTCCGTAGCCGGGGACCCGCAACCCTAGACACTAGTGCCCTTGACAGCTTTGTAGTGCAATATGCTTATGCTAATTTTGCCACATAGCTGCTTCACTTTGAGGTGCTGAATTACAGTTTTTGGTCCAAAACAGGGGTTGGCGCAGGTCTGGAATCCATGTCGTTAAATTCTACTGGTTGGGAAGGGCAAGTAAACCCAAAAGTATGGATTTTTATACACCTTGTATTTTGATGTAGATACTCTGCTTGTGCCTTGATAACACATTCTTCTTTGCAGGTAAATGAATTCCAGAAAGCACAGGACTGTCTTCTGCCCATGGGAATAACATCAGAAAATGTTGCTCATCGATACGGTGTAACCAGATAGGAGCAAGATCAGGCTGCTGTGAGTTCTTAACTTCCTCGGGCATGCATTGTGTTTATTTTATTTTTCCATTGCTTCCTTTCATTAAAAAGTTTGCTTCCTTTCATGTTACTTGGAAACTAAGAGCAGTCCAACATATTTTCTGAATATGATGCATTTAGCTGCCTCAACATTAGTAGTTTTTCAATGTGCTTATTGTCGGATCAGGACTAGTTATTTTAGTCTGTTTAACTAGAAAAGGAGCAGTGTTCTCTAAAAAAAAGGAGCACTGAATTTCTTATTAATCAGAAAGTATTTGATACCAGTACTCACTAATATTCTTTCATTCTGCAGATCATTGACCCCACTACTATTGCAGAACTCTCTCTTTTTCTTGACACTACTATTGCAACCAGATGTTTGTTTGTCTGTAGCTGAAACATCCTTTAAGAAATTTATTGAACCTATGTAGGCAATTCTAGTCAAGTGAGTGATGGTGCTGGAGCTGTTCTTCTCATGAGGAGGCGGTAGCGATGAAGAAGGGCTTCCTATACTTGGTGTTTTCAGGTGCTCCTGAATGATATTTGGGTTATTTTAACAAGCTTCCTGAATGATATAGCTATTCATTGGTATTATGTTCATTTTGTTTGGATATATATTCCCGTTAATTTACTGATGTATTCATATGTTTTTCCGATCGTTCAAATTTGCATTTTGGAGGCTGGGAAATTGTCTTTACTATATTAGGAGAACATGATATTGATACATAACCAAAAAAAGTTCAAATTTGCACAAGAAATGTCAATAAGTGAAGTTAAAGAGTATCCCTATTGTTTCTAAACATTTAAGCTGACATGAAAATGTACATTTTGGTGACAACATTTCATATGGATATGGGATATCTCATTTTTATTTGTGATGTTTTAAGTTCCTTAATTTCTTATTTCAGCACTCTCGGTGGAGTTTACCAAATCTCAAGTTGTTGCTGCGAAGAAGCATTGGATAGCAAACAATGTCTTGGGAATTGCTTTACGTATTCAGGTTTTTCCTTCTTGCTACTTGTCGATTCGCGGTTAATATGCATTACTAAAATAATTACGGGTTGAAACCTTCATAAATATGAGTTATTTCCCTCTCCATTTTTAATTGGACAGAACCTTAATACCTTTTATCTTGCAGGGAATCGAGATGCTATCACTAGGATTGTTCAAAACCGGTGCTATTCTCTTGGTATGGATTCACTCAAAGTTTGTACTCGATTGAAACTTAAAATTTCTATTTTCTGTTGGAACTTGTAAGAACATCATTCTTTTTATTTGATCACCCACATATCTTCCTTTTTCTCAACTCTGCTATCATGATCCTTACTTAGTGGAGCATGGATGTAGGTCTTATGAGTACAATTTGAAGTATCGATCATGTGGACCACCTTTGCCTCGAGGTGAGGCAGTGCGGATGGCGAAGGGATCCAATGAGGAGCAGGCTGCTGGAGCAGAAGCGAATCGGTCATCTGTCGGAAACACCCTCCGGCCTTAGCACGACGAGGTAGTGTGCTGTCTGCGTACACCACCTGATGCAAAGTTCGGGCCTCCTCAAAACCAAACAACTCAAGCAAAGTGGACCTGTACACCCTCTGGGGTTCTCCGTCGTGCATGAACTGAATGTATCGTGCTCAGGTCGATCCAAGCGTGGCGTAGAAGTCTCGACCCACTTTTCCACTACTGGTGTCGAACTCTGTCATGACTGGTAAGACCTTGAAATGGTCAAAGTGTCTCTGAGCGTCCACCCCATGACCCCTCGCAAAAGGCGAAGTTGGCGTCTGTGCATGCTCAAGCCGGACCCCGAGCCCTCTCATGCGTAACATAGAAGCTCGTTGAAGAACCGTCCGAGAATCTCCTATGAACTCCAAATTCTCGGCTTGCGAAACCAAACATGGACATAAGAGAAGCGAAGGCTCTTTACCCTCGAGGATGAGAGGTTCGAAGGTCTCTAAGTCTTATCTCGGGGTTAGGATGTGGCACATGGTACTCCTCGTCCTCTTCCTTTTCATCATGATCTCCTCCTCATGCGGAACTATGTTGGGGCGAGCAGCGCCTGCCTAGCAGTGTGCTCGGAAGATGTCGAACCACCACAGTCTGAGCAGCTAGAACAACGAGGAGGTGCCGCACCCCTCTGAATTGAGTGCCCCCTCCCTCTCGGACCCCTCTGCTGCTGACTCTGTGTGTCTCTAATCTGCAATTGGCGTACGCCCGCATACTGAGCCAAATTTGCATCTGCAACCATCTCGGCTTTCGCTCATACATGCCTTGGACTTCTTAGCATTCTCAGCTTTCGCTTTAACAACTTCTTTTCCCTTCCTTTTTCTGCGCCATCTGCAAGTTGCGGTTGAATGTCAAGAAATTGCGTCGTATTCATATGCATTTGAATGGAGTCAAAGAAACCGAGAGGATGTGGATCTCACCGCTTCTGAAGTGAAGGAGAGTCGATCTTCAGTAGGGCTCGGATTGCTCGGCGGTGACAAAGCGGGTGGCGCGAATGGCGTGTGTGGTCGAGGCGGGTGGAGGATTGGATCTGGCGTCGCTAAACGCGAAATGGGCGGCGCAAAGGCGCGTGGAGGCGTGGAGAGAGGAGTAGTTAGGTGCGGTCGATATTAAAGCTCCACAGGCGGTTCTCTGAATGTTGAAGCGTGTTTTTGACTAAGGTTAAGACTTAAGATCAACATACCGGATGATCCGTTATCGAAACATCACCTGACCGAATCGATGCCTCTATTTGACTCGGTGGCAGGATGGTCCGGCCACCTGAGGAAAAAAGAATCGGATCATCCTGTATAGCGGTGTGCTAGCAGAGTCGCAATAACAGTGAGCGCGGACAATACGAAGACCGGACGATCCGTATAGGAAAAGATAAAGACACTCTCGAATGCGGACGAAGGAGGCCTCGAAGCTAAGATTCACATACCGGACGTTCCGTTAAGTCGAGAAAAAACCGTATCGGATTATTATCCGGACGAATAGTGCTTAGCTTCCTTGGGCCTCTATTGGCTTTAGTTTACAGGATGATCCGGCCTAATAGCGAATTACCTACCGTACTATCCTGCACTTTCACGCAACAGTTTTACTCAAGTCCAATAAAAAATATAAGTTCTATTACATATTAAGTTTATACACAATATGTCCCTATTTACCTTTAACAACTTTTTCGACGCAATCATCAAGCATATATGGCATCATTGAAATATTGAGGGTTTCTTCTACAAGTTTGATCCTCTCCAGATCTCCGAAAGGCGGTAGGTCCTCGAACTGATTCTATTTTGCCTCGTCGTGCACATTGTCAACTCCAACGATCCTTTGTTTTCTAGGAACAACTATGTTCCTTTTCTTATTACTGGGGTCAGCTACGTAGAAAACTTGCGAGACTTCAGAAGCTAGTATCCAGAGGTCAGTTTTGTGGTCAAGATTGTTGAGGTCGACAGTTGTGAACCCATAGTTGTCCACCTCCACACCATTAGGATGTTTGACCTAATTCTGGAAATCACGGGGATCTGCATATCCCTTCCATAGTCGAGTTCCTAAATTTCTTCAATGATTCCATAATAGGTGTTCTTCTCATTGTCGCATCTATGGCTTCTACTCGAACGCATATTGTTTTGGGCCAACGTCTTCTTGTCCTTTTGAATGGTATAAAGCGTGTACCCATTGATGTCATCGCTAGCCATGATGTTACCAGACTTGATGGGCCATGAGCCAACATTTTCAATGTTTACGTATCTTCGTCCTCACCATTTGGTATGTTTTGGTTCTTGAACCATGTGGTAAACATCGCTTATTCTCTTTAGGATCCAATCAACTTGGCATCTGGATTTTATCTTTCAAGCTCTTCCGGTGTTGCTCACGTGCGGCTCCACTATCTTTAGGTTGTTGCAAGGCGGTGAAATGTGCTTGGTCCACATTCTTGTACTCATGATCGATGAATCTTTTCTTTCTATTAGTCCCGTTACCGATCAACCTCCCCTCATGTCGAGGGCAGGCACCAATCGGCCTTTCGTGGGCATGAAGTAATCATGCAACACTCAATGACTTCCTTAGTATTGTAGCCCTCAATAATGGAACTCTCTGGGTAAGCACGATTCCGTTGTAAGCTCTTAAGCAAGCCCATCCACCTCTCAAATCGAAACATCCAGTGTAAGAATATTGGTCCCAGTACCTTTTCCTCCTCGACAAAGTGAACCAAGAGGTGCGGCATGATATCGAAAAAGGATGGAGGGAAGCACATCTCAAGTTGGTTTATAGTCTCCACTATGTAGTTCTGCAGATAGCTCGGTGTTCATCATCGATTACCTTCGTGAAATCGCATTACGAGAAATGACACAGTAGTGTGATGGCCACCTTTACAAATGTTGAGTTGATACCCTGATTGCAATGGGAGCATTTGTGTCATCATGGCGTGGCGATCATGAGACTTCATACCACTTATCTTTAAATCTTTCATCGATACTAGGTTTTTGATGTTTGATGAATAACCGGGCGGGACTCGACCCCATGTAAGCACTTGCGCTGATCTTTTCTCCTCGGTGTCGAGTAGCTTCTTTGGAGAAAGTAATACTTTCCATGTGTTCTTTCTTGAGGGTGTAGTTACGTGATTGTTTCTCTTAACCGGCAAGTAAATTTGTAAGTTTAGGGAATTCGCGTCCCTCTCCTCGAATGGTTAGACCAAAGAAGTCCGGATGTATCTTGGTTGGGCGAATGTCCCTACGTCCAGTTCGTGGTGGTAGCTTGTATTATCCCGGGTGCCAAAGATGAGCAGAGGTTACAAGCAGAGGCTAGGGACAGGCCCTTAGCGCTCGTCCGAAAGAAGGAGGTCAGGAGGATTTTGTCTAGGTTAGCTGTTGAGCCGGGTCGGAAGGCTCAGTGTGTGTCAAGTGTGAACGCAAGTGAGCGAGTGCGCGTGCGCGTGTGGGCGTGCCCTTCCTTGGGGGCCCTGCCTCCCTTTATATAGGCAGAGGAGGCATGTTACACGGGAATTTGAAAAAAGAGGTAGGGGTATGCTACGCCCAGGTGTCCTAGCCTTCGGTCTTGATGATTGACGGTTTCCTGCTCATCCCATGCCTGGTTAGTAGACACAACGGACGGCGCCTCGTTGGGAAGGTGCGCACCTGCTCTCTGTGCGTCTGTCAGATGTTGACGGCTTGAGGGGACGGGTGCTTTTCCTGGTGTCGCCCTCGGGTCGCCTTGGGAAGGGGCTATCCGCCCCAACATGGCCGTTGTGTTCGTAAGGCGGGTAACCAGCTTGGCGTAGACCATCGACGTGGCGGAGGTCGCATGAGCTGGGCTTGTCGGGGTCCTAGTCATGGCCTGAGTCGAGACTTCTGGGCGCCTCACTTGGGCGGGTCGGAGTTGGAGCCTGCGGAGGCATCGGATCTGGGTCCTGGTCGAGGCCAGTGGGCGCCCAGCCAAGCAGTCGGAGTGGTGAGGCGAGGATCCTTATGCCCGAGGAGGCCTTCGATCTGGGCGCGGCCCAACATGGCCCATTTGGTATCACATTCAATATTCAGTTATAATCCCATCTGCAAGGGACGAGGACTTCGGCAGTACCCTCTTCAGCGCTCTGTGTCGCCACCGGTCTGGGCTTCGAACCCGGACGACTGAGAAAGATACGATCTTGAAATAGATGTATACTTTGTTGTGGGGTACCCCTGGTATGAGTATTCGTCAAGTTCTTTCCTGATTTTAAGTACTACTAAGTCTTTACGAGCTTTAAGACCATCCTTTGTCTTGTACTGAATGTCCAACAAGAGACCTAGCACGCTTTCACAGACATTCTTTATGACATGCATGGCATCTTGTACTGAATGTCCAACAAGAGACCTAGCACGCTTTCACAGACATCCTTCCAGTAGGGCAAATACTTGTAGAAAATTGACATCTTTTTGAACAGGACAACAGGCGGAGGAACCTCCTCATCGGTATTCTTCCTCTTTCGACCCCTCTTTTGGCCCTGCACCGGCTTCTTCCCGAAAACCACCTTGATGTTCTAGACCATTTCAAACACTTTTTTTCCGCTACGGCGCTTTAGAGCCACACCTTCCTCAACCGTATTGTCAAAATACTTGCCCATCTTGCGGTATTTGTGAGCTTTCAGTGAGAAACGGCGGTGCCGCATGTACACTAACTTCTGTGAGCATGGAAGGAACGTCGACACAGTTTCATCCATGCATACTACACAAGCTGTCTTCCCTTTAATCTGACCCGATAGGGCTAGCAGGGCGGGGTAATCACTGATGGTAACAAAAATAATGGCTTTTAGTGTGAAGTACTGTTGTTGGAACTGATCCCACACCTGGACCCCATCGTGCCACAACATGGCCATATCTTCCATCAGTGGTTCGAGAAACACATCAATATCTACTCCAGGCTGTCTCGGACCTTGGATAAGAACGGACAACATTAGGTACCTTCTCTTCATACATAGCCATAGAGGAATGTTGTAGATGGACAGGACTACTGGCCAAGTGCTATGTGTGGCATTCCATTCACCGAAAGGATTCATACTGAAAGGACAGGGGATGTCGCCTAGAGGGGGGTGAATAGGCGAATTAAAATTTAAAACTAAATCGCAGCGGAAATTAATAGTTCGGAGTATCCGAAATATACTTCGGACTGTCCGAGTGGTTCGGATAGTCCGAGATTATATTCGGATAGTCCGAGATTATTCGGAGTATCCGAACTTCTATTCGGATATTCCGAATGCTCCAGAGCACTTAGCTTGCAAATGAGATCTAGGCTATTTGTGGAATATTAATCATGCCAAATTCAACTAGTTAGCCTAGAATACTTGAAGCAAATAGAGATCTAGTCGAAAACTCACTAGAAAAGTAGATCGGGCAATTTCAAGATTCAAAATCAAATATTAAAGCAAGAGTAAGAAGCAAACTTGGAGCGATGATTTTTCACCCGAGTTCGGATCCTTGAGGATCCTACGTCTCCGTTAGGCGGCTCGGTCACACTTGAGCCGGGTCTCTTTCAACCCTTTTCCTCCCGGTGTTGCACTTTGCACTCACCCGTGCCGATCACACAAGACACGGGGTCTCTTTCAACCCGCTTAGCCTGGTGTTGCACCTTGCACTCATGGCTTCACTTCTTGATCCTTTCCTTCGGAGGCGGAATCCGGCCTTCACAAACTTCCCACGGCCAACCACACAAAGCTCGGTGGCTCGTGGCGACCTTCTAGCCGTCTAGGAGTCCTCAACCTCCAAGAGTAACAAATGCTCACGAAGAACAAACTTGGAGATGAAATCAAGTGCTCAAACTCAAATCCAACTCAACACACTCCTCTTCCAACTCTCCTCAACACACACCTCTTCCAACTCTTCTCAACCCTTCTCACTAAGGGGATCACTTAGATCTAAGAGTAGAGAGGGATTTGGGGCTCAAGAATGAAGGGAATAGCACCTCTAAACAATAGGGTAAGAGCTCATTCAAAATGGGGGAGGATGGGGCTATAAATAGAGCCCACCAAAAACTAGCCGTTTTCCTCAACGTTCAGGTCAGTTCGGACAGTCCGAGCTCAAGTTCGGATAGTCCGAACCCATCAAACTCGAAGAAACAGAGAACTCACTTCGGATAGTCCGAAAATATGTTCGGATAGTCCGAAATCTTCGGATAGTCCGAACTCATTTCGGATAGTCCGAACTGGCATTGAGCAGCCCGACGAAAACGGGCATATCTTTTCATTCCGGACTCCGATTTCAGTGATTTTGGACTCTATTGAAAGCTAAGAACAAGGACTACACAACTAACAAGGTCTCACTACCCAAATCTCAAAGAATAAATTCAGATTTCACCAAGAATCCAAGGAGATCTACAATTCTCACTTTCGACACCACCAACACCACTCTCTCTAAGTTTCACAAGAATGGATCATTTGAGCACTTGACACATCTAAAAGTCATTCAATGGAGCATCCCTCTTAATAGTGCGGCAATCCTTAGACTCAAATTAAATCAAAGAAATCTAAGTCTTACATTCAATCCGCATGCCGTCTTCCCCGTGGATGCAATGTGCATGATGTCTTTTACCAAATGATTGATGATATCTTCGCCTTGTCCAACTTGACTCGATTCACCTCATTAGACTTTTGTCCTATCGACCTTGACTTGATCATCCTCTCTGACGATCTCCACGCCAAATCGATCTTGACTTAGTCCTCAACTCTTGGTGACACCGCCGTCTTGTTGACCTCGCTTAACGATCATCCTCCAAGATATCTTGGTCATCATACACACGGGACCTAATTCTTTCCAAACCACTCATGAAAGACATTAGTCCCAAAAGCTCAATAGATATGAATAAATTGATATTTGTGAGCAGTTGATTGCTTCAAGTGTTTCATATCAAGAAGCATAATATAAATGGAAACACTTGACACAAGAAATGTTCTCTACTAAGTGCATCATGATGAATATGTAATTGATCTATATGCACTAGAGATAATTGCCGATATGATGAATCAATTAAATCATGGCATGGATCACGATCTTTACTTTAAATGAAGCACATGATAGAATATACACGAATTGTACAAGTGCAGATAATATTTGGAATATGAGTAAATATGTGATCCAACTCTAGATTAAACTTCACTACGAGAGGTGCATGAGAAGATACACAACTAAAACATGCATGCACCAAGACAATCTATAGCAATATGAAGTTTAACTCTAGTTAATACATGCATACTAAAAACAAAGCACATAATGAACTCAAATGAATATATATGTACAAATAAATATGACATGAACCAATGTGCATATATAATCAACATGCTACTTGGAGTTCACTATGCATTTGCACAAAAGGAATGCAATAACAAATATGAAAGGGATACCGAGATTGCATACTTTGTCTTTGCTTAACCATCCCACTTGATTTTCCTCTAAATAGGTGAGACTGATACTCAACTAGGCAATAACATGTTAGTCTCATAGCACTATAATCATATTAGAGGTTTGTCATTTGTTAAGCACTAAGTTAAGCATTTACTCAATTACATAGATTGTCATTATATGTGTTTGTCATTAATCACCAAAATAACATAAGTGCCTAGATGCACTTTCACATACCATCGGTACTCAGTGCGAACCTTACATTCCTGGGTTCGTTGCTGAAATATGGATACATGCGATCAAAATTTCTCCATTGTCTACCATCGGCTGGGTGTGAATCTTTCCATCTTTTCTGCGCTTGTCGGAATGTCAACCCATTAGTTCGAGTCCTCTCATTCGAGTACAAAGCGTTTGAGATGGCGATGGCGGCAAGTACCACATCACCAACGTAGGGATTCTTTTCTTCTTGTCCGTGCCTGAAGAAGTGTCTTCTTCATTGTTACCAATAGTACTATTCTTGTTCTTCTTATTCTTCGTAGTGCTGGCTGAAGAATCATCATCGTCGTGGGAGTCATCATTCTTCTTTTACCGGCTTGTCTTGCACACCAGGCATTGATTTAAGTCCGTGTAATCTTTACGGAAGTGGATACAGATGGTTCGGACATGCGTGTATCTTTTGCACATCCAATGACATCGGAGTGATAAGCTTCTTCGCGAAATAAGTGCTCGTCGGCAAGGTGGGCAATCCATTAGCCTTCGAAAGTATTTCTGCCAAGAGCCTCAACAGATCGGTGAAACTCTTGTCCAACCATCCATTGCTAGCCTTCAACCGTAGAAGCATCAAGACCGTATGCAACCCGTAAACTCGGAGGACAACCCTTGGATTTCTCATATAACAGATCATTCGCTACTTTGTGTAACGCATCGACATTATCTAAACCTGCCATCTCCTTTAAAACCTGTGGTTCGGCATGGCGCAACATTTCCTCAACATCAGCGATGCGACCATCATCTAGCAAACGAGCATGCACGTGAGCTTCATCTCCCAAACCATCAGTGTCGCCTCGACGCCGGTCATCCATGAGATCGGGATCAACGTCGCCGGTTGTTTTGCGATATGTCACGTTGCTCACCATGGTTGGACCAACATGTGTAATCCTCTATAAAACCTCTCATGATCCGGTGTGTTCGATTACACTTAAATCTCCCCACCCTACATTGTTCTTAGGTCTTTGCATGGACAAAGTATTTCGTTTTCTTCTTACTCTCGGCGTCCTTACGGCGGCTTTAATAAAAGTTTGAGCTCTTTGAGGAATACACCCTTATTTCTTGGGGCATTGTACATCCATGCCCTTTCCATCTTGAACACAAACAGAAAATCGATCGAAATGTCAATTATTTAGATAGAACTTTAACAAGAGAACCCTAAGTTAAATACTATAAAATGATTTTATTAAAATCACGAAAGAATGTAAGGTCCTCTCCCTCGAGATCTAGAGAGAGGGATTGTTCTCTCCCTCTAGAGAGAGGGAGGGATACAAGATCTGTCTGTAGATCTAGAAGGTGATGGCTTCAATCCCTCTCCTATGCACATTTTATCTACACTACATCTTCCTCTCCACAAGATATAAACCTCTACAAATGTCGAGAATGAGATACTCTTACCTTAGAGTTAACTATTCCAAGGATTTCAAGTTCAAAACCTAGCTCCCTCTTGTTTTTCACAATTTTGGGGCCCTCGAATCGCCAGCAGAGA
>JAYEVE010000301.1:0-23645 GCA_036346375.1 Guadua angustifolia
GTTATGATTTGTTTGATGAACTTTATATGTCTTGCCATCATGAAATTATGCTGTATCCCTGGATTGAATGTTATGTGCGATGTTTAATGAATTTCGTCTAGATGCCGTGATGACATCTTGCTAAATTTTACTTTCATATTCAGGTTTACTAGTTTGATAGGCTAGTGAGAATACTGAAAGTATGGGATTGGATTGCGAAAATGATTTGATTTATGATCAAGATAGATGGAATTAGTAATTACTCGAGAATTGGTGATATGAGTATGATTATGAGCGTTGAGAATGTGATTATGAGCGTTGAGAATGTGAATGGTAATTTCTGGATGTGAGAAGTGGCTGATGTTTATGTATTTGGCTATGGCTATGCAAATGTGAGAAATGAATGTAGTTTGCAAATTTGTTTATGTCAATTGCATTTGTGCATTCATGATGGAAGAGGCGACCCATTCTGATGCGGGCCTCTGTGCTCACATGTAGTAAGTACGAAATTCCTACCTCGTAGTCCCGTACACGTGGTTGTATGTGAGCGAGTCAGTAAGAGTAGGCACCCTCCACCACGGGGTGGAAGGGGAATGAGAGGGTGCACACCGACGGGTGTGCACTCGGCAATACCGGTATATGCTAAAAGAGGAGATGAGACATGCATGATGCATCATATGCATGAAAATTGTGAAATCTGCATTGCATAGACAATGATGAATCATGTTTAATGAGTTGATTGTGATGTATGGATGTGAGATTCTTCCTTTATATGGCATATTTGCATCTGCATTGCAATGACAATGATGAATCATGTTTAATGAGTTGATTGTGATGTATGGATATGAGATTCTTCTTGTGTATGTTTTGTGCACTTGAGCATGAAGGCAGCGAATGGAAACTGTTAATGGTTAATCGTGGAGCTAATGGCATTTATATATTGAGGATTGAGTCGTGGACTCATCCAAAAGTGGCTATCGAGGTATGAGTAAAGTTTAAATAATTCTTGAGATGGTTGTAGTATTTGAAATCAGTTTCCGGTTCATTTATTTACCAAGTTCAGTCAAGTATTTGAATATGTTACGTTTCAAAGTATTGGTATTTCGTTTGATTCGGTTGCGTTTCTTTATTGTTATACTTTGCTGAGTCTTAGACTCACGCTTGTTTGCTTCCTGTTTTAGATACCTTGAAGCTGATTCGTCTGGTTGGGAGTAGTATCACGTGCACGACTTCGGTCTTCAACAATTTATTTAACAAATTCAATAATTCTGGATATAATTAATGAGGTTGTAATATGTTGTTCATCGTGTTGGAGTTTGTTAACTTCTATTGGAGGTTTGATTGATTAACTAAGGACCTGCTAGAATGTTTCTTCCTATTTTGAGTGATTGATATTATATGACTGCTATCATTCTTTTGACTGCTGAGTGGATGTCCTCTGTTCTAGAGAGGTCATGCCGAAATTTTGTAAATATCGGTGGCTTAGTTTTAAGCTGGTTTAAGAGTTTACAAATTGAATTCATTTTCAATCTTTTCGTAGAGGTGTCATTCTTTTAATTGGTTTTTTTGGGTAGCATTCGCGGTGCGTTTGGCGCCGGGGTGTTACACCTATATAATCTACTCTTCGTCATCGTGACTAGTCCAACTTATATACCACCTTTTGAAACCCCTTAGAATTAAGTGTGTTTTGATCTACGCTGAGTTTTTAAGCATCCTTAGATTCTCCTAGTCAGAGCATGAACAAGACATAAATTACACCCTTTTATTAAACATATCCTCCTCGGTAGCTCTTCTAAAAGCAGAGACACCATTAATGTACTCTGCACTCGTACAGTTCTTAGCGTACATTCAACTTTGGTCCATCTACTCTACGCATATAACAATTAGTGTTAAATATTGAAGTAGACTATGTATGATCTAAAGTAGCTGGCAAAAATTAATTAAATTGATGTAGACTAGGAGTGCACATGCACACATTATTAAATTGGAGTACAAATTAACTAGCTAAACCTATCATAAATCCTAAACACATGTTATATCCAAATAATCTTCTATCTGTACTAAGCTAGCAAGATATAAACCAAGTATCCTTAATTCTCTCCTTACTAAGCTAGATACATCTTGAATATAATGCAATTAGAACCAATTACTACCTTAGATCACAAAAAATAAATGGATTTATACTAAGCTAGATCTAAACCATATTCAATTCTATCTTTACCATACTAGATCTTGAATATAATGCGATTAGAACTAATTGCTAATCTTAAATCACCAAAAGCAAATGGATGTACAATCACTCTTCTAAATCCATGGTCTCCTTTCACCAAATCACCTCATAGCTGCTGTCACCTCAAAGATAGATCTAGATACCCTTAAAACCCTAAGTGGGTCAAGACTCTGTATTATTTAATGGCAGAAAATATCACAGATGGTTTGCCGAAAAACTGTCTATGATAAGTTGTTATCACAGACAATTCATGAAACTAACTATCTGTGAAGTATCACAGATGATTCTTTTTAGAAAAACATTTTTGATATATGTAATCATATCACAGACTATTTATCCTAAAAACCATATGTGATATGTAGTCATATCCTAGACGTTTTGTGGGACAAACCGTCTATAATATCATCTTACCGTAGATGGTTCCTAGCATATCTAGTAACTTAGATGGCCACGAGAGCAAAACCGTTTGTGTTTAGCTTTAACACAGGTGGATTTTCAAAACCGTGTGTAATGAGGCGTCTAATATAGCCCTTTTTTGTAGTAGTGATAATTGTCTTTTTGATCAAATTTATTATTAAATGCACTCTAATTTGCTGGACATATTACTAGATTTTACTATCATATTGGCAATTCATTCTCTAGTGATATTCTAGAGGATTCAACGCTTGTGGAGGTTGTGCAGCAGTAAAAATATAACGACACATTCAAAAAATTGGTGTTTATCTAGTAGTAAATTATTATTCATGTGTTATTAATTAGAGAGACTTATATCATTTTGTTCTTCTCATCGTTAATAAGCTACTGTGAAAACTGTTTGTGAATCAGAGATGCCAATAAAAAGTTATGGCTAAATTAAAGTATAAAAGATTCTAGTACAAATAAGAAATCGTAATTATTAGTTGACTAGCCACATAACTAATTGGCTTAATCAACAAACGATATGGTTGTATGTGGATGATTTGGATACACTCATCCGACCAATGCCTAGAATAACTAATCTACACTTAGGTGCAGAATAGTATATCTATATATGTATGCATATGTGTGTGTATATGCACACACATATAGAGAGATGTTTCCTTACTCCTAGGAGTACATACTCCTACTTCTCATATACTCTCTCTGATCATAAAAAGTTATCATTTTCGACATAGGTGCAGTAAAACTTTCAAAACTTTGACTGTCAACATCTTTTTAAATATTTAAATTGGATACATGAAAATCATATATGTAGATTTATCTCAAAAAGTACTTTAATAATATTATAATTTTATTAGGTTTATAAATATATTATAATGGAAATTAGTAGTCAAAGCTTTGTTTTTGGAGATTGTGTTGATGTCTAAAACAACAGCTATTTGTGATCAGATGGAATATTGCTTAAACAAACAAGTTATATCTCTTTATTCTTTTGATCATATTTTAATAATGATTATAGGAAATTCTAAAGTGAGTTCCTAAAAATTTTCATCAAAGTCAATTTTTATAGCATAATTTATGTATATACTCCTTTCACATATGAAAAAGAGTATATAATAAAAATAAAGGGCTCCGATGAAATTTTGTTAACCATGTCACATTGGAGTACCTAATAATTAGTATTTAAGTATACAAAAAATGATAAAGAGGTATAACACATTCGTTTAAGTGGTATATTGGAAGGCTGAAGTATGTACACCCAAGAGTACAGAAAAAGCTTCCTATATAGATGCGTAATTCTGGTAAATAAGAACAATTCTAGTAAATAAGAACAAGACTGTGATGATCAATTCTATAAATAAGAACAGAGAGCCTTGACCTCCTCTATATTTTTAGGGTTTTCGAGCTATTTTTGAGGTGGCAGCGATTGAGAGGCGATCTAGTGTAGGACCCTAGATTTGGAGGTGTAATTGTAGATCCTTGTGCTCCAGATCATCTAAGGTTAGTAATTGCTTCAAATTTATATTATATTTTATATTTAGCTTGGTAAAGAGGGAAATAAAGCTGTTTTCTAAATCTAGCTTGGTGTATATCCATTTGTTCTCTGTGATGTAAAGAAGTAATTGGTTTAAATTTGTGTTATATTTAAGATCTAGCTTGGTAAAGAGGGAAATAAAGCTGGTTTCCGGATCTAGCTTGGTGTAAATCAATTTGTTCTCTGTAATGTAAAGTAGTAATTGGTTCTAATTGTGTTATACTCAGTACATAGATAGTTACTTAAAGGAAGGTGACCTAGGCTAATAATTGGTTGTAATAGCATTATATTGAAGGTAAATACATATAGCTTGGTAAAGAGGGAATTGAAGATAGTTTTGATATAACTTGGTGTAGATCCATTTGTTCTTTTTGATCTAAAGTAGTAATTAGTTCTAATTGCATTATACTCAAGATGTAGCTAGCCATGTGAAGAGAGAATTGAAGATGCTGAGTCTAAATGTAGCTTACATATATTTACATATCTATTCGTTCTTTTTTATGTTAGGAGCTATATAAGTTAATGGGTAAGTTGAAATGTAGCTTATATGTAGCATATATGCGCATCTGCACTCCTAGTGTACTTAATTCATTATTTAACACCTATTGTTACATACGTAGCATAGATGAACTGAAGCTGGATGTACGTTGAGAACTGTGTGAGCGCCAAGTACATTAATGGTGCCTCCGCTTTTAGAAGAGCTACAGAGGAAGATATGTTGAATAAATGGGTAGAATTTATGCCTTGTCCATGTATTGACTACGAGAATCTGAAGATGTTTCGAAACCCAGTACAGATCAAAGCACACTTGATTCTATGGGGTTTTAAAAGGGGTATACATGTTAGACCAGTCACGGTGAAGAGCATATTATGTAGGGAGTAAGTAGTACTACCATCGTTGATGAAGTCAACGATACTCTAGATATCATCAACGATACTCCGGATGATATCGACTATGCTTTAGATAAGGATAGGTTTCACGATGACAATCTAGATCAAATGCTATGAGATGCGAAAAGTCTGTTAGCAGATATGCTTTCGGAGGGAAATAAGTTGTTGACAACCACCTATAAAGCCAAGAAGGTTCTTTATCCCTTGGGAATGGAAGTAAAAAGAATACATGCCTATCCGAACGACTGTATCCTCTACCGCAAAGAGTACACAAATTTGCATGTATGTTCGCTATGCAACGCATCCCGTTACAAGCATAAAGATATATTAGATGATGACGACGAGGGCATGGAGGTGAAGAAAGGATTTGTCGGTAAGGTGGCGTGGTATCTGCCTATAATTTCCCATTTAAAGTGTTTGTTTGCAAACCCAAAAGAGGCAAAATTGCTTCGGTAGAACTTGGATGAGCGTAAGAACGATGGAATAATTAAGCACCCTGCTGATTCCACCCAGTGGAGAAACATCGATAGGAGATTTCAAGAATTCACAGCGGATTCGAGGAATATAAAGTTTGAATTGAGTACGGATGGAATGAATCCTCTTGGCAACATAAGCAGCCGTCATAGCACTTGGCTCGTGAATCTGAGTGTACAACTTTCTTCCTTGGTTGTCTATGAAGCGGAAGTACATATTTTTGTCTATACTTATCCAAAGCCCAAAGCAACCTAAAAACGATATTGATGTGTACCTAGCACCATTGGTAGAAGATGTGAACACATTGTGTGCTCCTAGGGTACAGGTATGGGATGCTCACAAATGAGAGTACTTCACTTTGTGCTGACTGTTGTTATGCACCATAAATGATTATCCTACTCTTGCTACCTGTCGGGGCAGAGTACAAAAGGAGCTAAAGCATATACTCACTACTTGGATGATATTGAGAGTGTGTGGCTGAATTACTCACTCAAAACTATGTACATGCGTCACCGTAGCTTCCTTCAGAGGAATCCTACATACCGCAAGATGAAGAAACAATTTGATGGAACGACTAAAAATGGTTTAGCTCCAAAGCCTTTAAATGAGACTAACATTCATGATATGGTTAAGAACTTAGATGTTGTGCTTCAAAAGGGCATAAATCGAGGACCCGTGAAAAAAGCATGTGGAAGAAGAGATCAATATTTTGGGACCTACCTTATTAGGAGCACTTAGAAGTTCGGCACTGCATCAGCATGATGCACATAGAGAAGAATGTATGTGATAGCTTGATTGGTCTATTACTGAACATTAAGGGTAAAACAAAGGAAGGTATCAATGCACTGCTTGACTTGGTCGATATGGGCATCAGACCTGAGTTAGTACTGAAAGAGACTGATAAAGACCGAACATACTGCGAACTTGCTTGTTACACTTTATCCAATGCTGAGAGAACTGAACTATGCCAGTGCTTACATGGTGTGAAAGTTCCATCCAGTTACTTGTCCAATATGAAGAGACTTGTTTCGATGCAAGATTTGAGTTTAACTGGTATGAAGTCTCATGATTGCCACGTGCTTATAACACAGATGCTCCCTGTGGTAACTAGAAGTATTTTTCTAAGCAAGATCCAGGAGACAATCGCAAGGCTGTGTTATTTCTTTAACTCAATTGCTCAAAAGGTTATCGATCCCGAAGGACTAGATGCTCTGTAGGCCAAGGTGGTAGTAACTCCATGTAATCTTAAGATGTATTTCCCTCTATCATTTTTTAATATTATGGTCCATCTCATTGTTCACCTTGTGAGGGAGATACCGTAGCATGTACCCGTTCGAGAGGTACATGGGAATTCTCAAGTCCTACATACAGAATCAATCTCGACCGGAAGGTAGCATTGTCGAAGGTTATGCAACTGAAGAGGTCGTTGAATTGTACGTGGATTACATGGCTCAGGTCAAACCGATATGTGTGCCTCGATCCTGCCATAAGGGGAGGCTCCAGGGCATCATGACCATTGGAAGGAAAGCGATTATGCCTGATTCAGTTATGTGCACTAAAGCCCATTTCACAGTTTTGCAACACATGGCTATTGTGGCCCCGTATACTGATGAGCACAAGAATTGGCTATGGCAAGAGAATCCGTCATGGCAGGAGTACTAGATCATCAGACAGCATAACATTTAGTTCAACAGATGGTTGAAGGAATGACAACCCGTCACTGGAAGCTGATCAGGTGATACGCTAACATAGTTGGCAAAAGGACCAACATTTACGATTGTAACATGGAAATGATATGATTTAAATGGGCACACATTTTACACGAGTGATCAGGACATGAAGAGCACAAAATAGAACAGCGGTGTTCGCATTGATGCATTGAATACCACTGGATCAATGAGAAGCTCATACTATGGGTTCATTGAGGAAATTTGGGAGCTCGACTACGTACTATTTAAGATCCCCTTAATTTGGTGCCATTGGGTTAACCTACAGCACGTGAAGGTTGACAAGTATGGTGTCACTATTGTGAACCTCAAATGTGTTGGATATAGACGAACCATTTGTTCTCGCTAACCAAGTTGTTGAAGTTTTCTATGTAACGGACCCATCCAACAAGAAGTGCCACATTGTTCTTCAGGGAAAAAGAAGGGTTGTCAGAGTCGAGAATATGGTAAATGAGGAAGAATACAATCATTTTGATGAGCTACCTCCTATTGGTACCGGCGTCATAGTCCAGGAAGAACAACCTAAGGAAGCTAGCTACACACATGTTGATCATCGTGAAGGGCTAATTTTTATACAAAATAATAAGCAAGTGGTGTTCTGATGAGGTCGTCATGTTTATTTCAAGTGTTCCTATATTGTAAATAATGAGATGTATCTATGTAGTGTTACAATTAATGAGATGTATGTACCATTTATAACTAAGATGTATGTGTTATAATTAATTATAATTAATGAGTAATTAAAAATAGGCATGCAAAAACTACTTAAAATATTACTTAAAAATATTATAATTAACTCGATGCCACTTGTAAATTAGAACAAAAAGGAGTTCACGAGTTAATTAATAATAATAATAATAATAACTTAAAAACAATAATAACAATAATAACTTGAAAAGATAATATTAACTAATTACAAAAACAGCATGAAAAAACTACTTAAAATAGGCATAAAAACTACTTAAAAACAGACTTACAATATTCTACTTTATGGTAAACTACCGAAAAAGAAAAATTACACATCACAAACGGTTCAAAACTAGAACCGTCTGTGATCCCTTGCCCCTACCGCGCCCGCTTGTGGAAAACAAAAATATATTGCATTCCCTGGAATTCGAACCTGGGACGCTACACATGCAGGCCAAGCCTCTTGCCAACCGAGCTAAGTACCACTTATTAAATTTCATACTCTATTTAATATATGAGGTATTTTGTATCACAAACGGTTCAATGTTTGAACCATCTGGGATATGCCCCCCATACCCGCTACCCTCTGCCCTCACTCTCGAACACACTTGCCATTAATAGCACTGCTGGCCTCACGCCCTCGCCGCCATCGCCGATCGCCTCTACCCACACCGGCCGCCTCTACCTCGTGCTCCGTCCACCCCAACTCCGCCCGCGCCTCTGTTGGCCCCACCTCTGTCCGCCCCCTCCTAAACCATGGACGCCTCGGTGCGACACCGGCCTCCTCCCCCTTGGTGCAGCATCCCCCTCGGTGCGGCACCGGCCTTCTCCCCCTTGGAGCGGTGTCCTCCGACTCGCCGTCCTCCTCCCTGGACCTCTTCCTCCTACTCTTCGTGCGGCTCCCCCAGATCTATACCGACAAGACCAAGGTACTCTGTAGGCTCTGAGGCATATGTCTGATCTATGACCACATCCACTGCCTGAAATATACATGAACCAAACTTATAGTTAGATGCTAAACAAGTGATCAATCACTTGAAAAATTTGTTAAGTAATAGAACATTTGGCTATGCTAGATCATCTTTATTCATTCTTAGTTTTAACTATGTTAACGTCTCTTTTCTCAGAAAGATAGTGTCTATGTGCATCATCTGAAATGGTGAGCTGGCTGAATATCCTAAGAGTACAAGGTCCAACATTAGGTTCTATATGATTGATACTTACACAAAGGATAGCATGGAAGTTGTCCATTTCCTCTGGATCTGAAATGTCGAATCTTTTATTGGTAATAGTTGCATCAACAATCTCTGCCCTTGCATCTGTGACATACTTCCCATGGAATAAATACCAGACATGCACATTAGTTATCCACGTTTCTTTTGTTTATCTGCATTGACATTCTAGAGAAATGAGATGATAGTTTGTAGGTACTTGTACAAACTCTAGTAGTGCTTAAATAATTTGGCCGTGTTGTGGATGGATGATATTGAATTTTATCCATGTTTTCTTATAATTGAATTATGTATGTCACTTTTGAACTGTAATTTTGTTCATCTAAAATACTAAAATTTCATACACGCTTCTCTTGCATGCCCTAAACAATCAATTTATTATTGTCCTGCATTTTCTACTCTGATCTTATTTTCAATGGCCATTCTATATCATCTTCAAATGCAAGTTCCAAATTGCTCTCTCAATCTTCTATTGCCTCTGAGAATTGCTTTGTGATGATATTGGGTAAATTGATAATAATGACAATTAATTTTGTGAGCTTGGCCTTGAACCAGCAAACTTTATACTATTTTGCTTAGTCTGATTAGTATTAGATATCTGCCATTTTCTCATTATCAGTGTTACTTCATTGTCTTTACACTGCTCTGTTCAGTTAATTAGTTGGTTACTGATCTGAATTATAATTGCTTGGTAAAATTGCTAGCTAACTAGTCCGAACTTCATTTGATGATTCGCTTAGCAAATATTCAATCTGCTGATCTGAATATATGCTGAACTAAATATAATCAGTTAACAGTGGGCTTGATTATCAATTCTTTAATGTGTATATTAAGGTGGGAAAGACCATGTGGAGGTCTATACCTTTGTGTGATGAGTAATTGACTAGATTAGAGGTTGATCTGATGAGTAGCTGATTAGATTGAAAGGTTGATCCGAGTTAAATTTATCTTGGAGCATTTTGATAAGTTCTCAACCAAGTTTTGTTTCTTTGTTGAGTGCTTCAAGCTTCTCGACTGGTTTTCTTTGCTAAATGCCAAGTGCTGCCAGTCTTTGCTGAGTTCCTCTAGATTCCCGACTGGTTTCTTTGCTGAGTACTGAATTCCGAGTGGTTCTAGTCTTTGCTAAGTGCGCCTAGCTTTTTGACTGGTTTTCTTTCTTTGGTGAAAGCCGAGTGCCGACTGCATCCAGTCTTTGCTACACGTGTTTAGTCTTTTGACTGATTTCCTTCTGAGTTGAGAACTCTGCTGCGATCAAGGGGTTGTTAAGGACTCAGCAGGTATAGCCGAGTGGTTAACAGAGTGGGTTAGAGTATATGGATTTGCCGATTGGTTGTGGCTAAGTTAAGTCTGTTTATTTTGAGATAATCAGCGACTATATTTGTGGACATTGCTATGTGAAAGGTTTCCTTGTCTTTGTGGTTGCAGGATGACGGTGCTGGGTCATGGTGAGGCGAAAGATGATCGGGACTAGGCGAGGTGCGTCGGAGGTCCAGAACGGTCGGGAGATCGCCAGAAGATGACGAGAGACGGAGTTCGAGCAAGCCCAGAATGCAAGGAAAGGAGCAGATACTAGCTAGATGATGCACAGATCAATGAGGACTGTTGGAGTACGGTCTAGTTGATAGGAATAGCGGGTATAGTAGTATGCTTTAAGAGCCATGCAAGAAAAACGCTATGTTAGCGGTTTAGGGTTTCCCCTTGCAGGCTGTGTGAATGGGCTCTTCCTAGCCCTTAGATGAGTCTCTAGGGTTGAGAGCTACATCTAAGGGTGGTAGGTGGCCCTAGAGCTGTATAAATATGGAGGGGTGCCTACCCCAACAAAATAGAAGGAGGTGTAGGATTCCTGAGGGGTTGTAGAGGTTTTGAGTGCTCTGTTGAGCTTTGCCCACTTTTGTTTGTGTGGCTGTATAACCTCCCTTCCAGAAATACAAGTTACCACTCGGAGATTTCAATACTTGCATTTTACTTCCTATATATTATGTATTATATTTTATTTCAGTCTTTCCCTTCTCCTTCCTCTTCTCTGGATGCTTGTTGGTTCTTCTTGCATTATCTTATGTTCTCCTCTCTTTTGCTACCTAGAAGTCAATTTCTTATCTTCTCCTTCCTATTCTAAGTTTCTGGTCTTTTCGTTGAGTTTCCTCTGATTCCTTAAATTGATATCTTTCTTGAGCTTAATCTTGCTAATAACTCAATTTAAACCAGGTTTGTACTTACAATCGAATCACATGTTGAGGGAGAGTTTAAGAATCTGTCTCATGCATTGCACATAGACTTGATTTTTATTTTATGAGCTTTGTCTACTATGCAAATGATCCATGTTTCATTTTATACACTATGCTATATTATGAAGAAAATTACTAACTTAGATATGTCCAAGTTCATCTATCTTGCTAAGCTTGCAAAAATTGAAAATATGCTTTAAAAGAAAAAATTGATAAAACATGTTGCGTTTAGTTTCTTCTCTAGGTGTATTTGCGATGATTTGTGAAATTCTGGAATTCTCTAGTGTCCCTATAGCAACTTGGGTGAATCTTGTTTGATCCATACCTAGCTTAACAATCAAAATGCCAAAATGAAAGTGAAGCAAAATCGACTCTTTTTGTGCGCATTAGACTCAACACCTCACATTCACAAGACGGCTTCTCATTGCACTTGAGATGAACTTGGAATGTGTTGTGTATGACCAAAATCATTCTCTTAAGAGTCCCTCTTGAGATGATCGAATATGGCTTGAGTCAATTGCTTTAAAAAATATGCAAAAAATATGTGGGTAAAGAATGCAAATAATGTCAAACATTTGCACCCCGCTATGTCTTTCAAAAATTCAAAGAAAAATTTGCATACAATGAAAAAATAAGCTCGACGGACCTTGTATGAACTTCTAGATTCCCCAAAGTATTGAGTAGGTTGAACTCTAGGCTTTCCATTTGATTCCTTGAATGGCTTTGCTTCTAGTTTTGAAACTAATGACAAGTGTTGCTCATGTTCTTTCTTACTAAAAATGACATAGTTTCAAAGCTCTTGCTAGCAAAATGTCTACTTGCTCTAGGACATACCGTAGCTTATTCTATTTTCTCCTAATCTCAGCTTGGCGTTATAACTTGTCTTGTTAGTCACTCGGATAATATTCAAAGCTCCCTTTGGCTGCATTTCTTGCATAAAATCAAAAAGAGGGAGAGAATAGTAAATGCTATCTTGATGCCTATATTGACAAAAGGGGGAGAGAAGTTATCCAAAAAGGCATCTTGGAATCCTCAATATGTTTTGGAGTTTTTGTTACCGACTTGGTCATAATCTGTTGTTTTCACTTTTTCCAAGTTTCAGTCTTATAATCAAAATGCTTTCTTTGCTCAAACTCATTTTGTGCCTTTTCTGTGTGTTTGTCAATATACTCATCAAGGGGGAGATTGAAAGACCATGTGGAGGTCTATACCTTTGTGTGATGAGTAATTGACTAGATTAGAGGTTGATCTGATGAGTAGCTGACTAGATTGAAAGGTTGATCTGAGTTAAATTTGTCTTGGAGCATTTTGATAAGTTCTCAACCAAGTCGTGTTTCTTTGCTGAGTGCTTCAAGCTTCTCGACTGGTTTTCTTTGCTAAATGCCGAGTGCTGCCAGTCTTTGCTGAGTTCCTCTAGCTTCCCGACTAGTTTCTTTGCTGAGTACTGAATTCCGAGTGGTTCTAGTCTTTGCTAAGTGCGCCTAGCTTTTTGACTAGTTTTCTTTCTTTGGTGAAAGCCGAGTGCCGACTGCATCTAGTCTTTGCTGCACGTGTTTAGTCTTTTGACTGATTTCCTTCTAAGTTGAGTACTCTGCTGCGATCAAGGGGTTGTTAAGGACTCAGCAGGTATAGCCGAGTGGTTAACAGAGTGGGTTAGAGTATATGGATTTGCCGACTTGTTGTGGCTAAGTTAAGTCTATTTTTTGAGATAATCAGCGACTATATTTGTGGGCATTGCTATGTGAAAGGTTTCCTTGTCTTTGTGGTTGCAGGACGATGGTGTTGGGTCATGGTGAGGCGAAAGATGACCAGGACTAGGTGAGGTACGTCGGAGGTCCAGAACGGTCAGGAGATCACCGGAAGATGACCGGAGATGGAGTTCGGGCAAGCCCAGAAGGCAAGGAAAGGAGCAGATACTAGTTAGATGTTGCGCAGATAATTGAGGACTATTGGAGTACGGTCTAGTTTATAGGAATAGCAGGTCTAGTAGTATGCTTTGAGAACCGTACAAGAAAAACCCTGTGTTAGCGGGTTTAGGGTTTCCCCTTGCAGGCTATGTGAATGGGCTCTTCCTAGCCCTTAGATGAGTCTCTAGGGTTGAGAGCTGCATCTAAGGGTGGTAGGTGGCCCTAGAGCTGTATCAATATGGAGGGGTGCCTCCCCCAACAAAATAGAAGGAGGTGTAGGATCCCTGAGGGGTTGTAGAGGTTTTGAGTGCTCTGTTGAGTTTTGCCCACTTTTGTTTGTGTCGCTGTATAACCTCCCTTCTAGAAATACAAGTTACCACTCAAAGATTTCAATACTTGCATCTTACTTCCTATCATTTACATTATGCAAGTTACTTTATGCAATTTAAGTTATGCAAGTTGATTCATCTCCTTCTATATGGTTTCCTTCTTACGTCTGTTGCGTTCTTGAGTTGTTGATCTTTTGTTTCTTTTCTGTACGATTTTCGCTTGCTGTGATAAGTTATCAAGATCTTTCTGTTCTTCAAGTTCCCAAAAGCAAGCCTTCAACCGAATTCCCTGATCTTTCTTCTTTTCTTGGTGTGCTTTATCTTCTCAGGCAAAAAGGTTGATATTTTTTGAGAATTATCTTTAGAATTGGTTTGAGATTCATGTTTCTGATTGTCCCAAGATTGCATCTACCAAGTTTCTTGAAATTTTGTTCAGCCGATCAAAAGTTGCTTTATTCTTATTCTATGTCGGGCTATTTGTTCGTGAGGAGTTCTTGAGTTGGGTACTTTCACCTACTCCAGAGGGGTACCATCGATTTTACTTTTCAAGAACCTCATCTTTCTTAGGGGATCTTTGGTGGTAGTCCTTTTTGGAATACTATGAGTGCGAAAATTTTTATTACGACCATTCAACCCCCCCTCTGTTCGCTATCTCGATCCTTCAAGGTGGTAAGGGATCGAGGTCTTGCTCACTTAATTAATTGTTTAACCCATTTAGATTGAGATTGAAGATTTAAAATCTTCAATCAAGCCCTATTTCTAAGAGCAATATAAAATATAATCATCATCAATGTTTGTTTGTTCCCCTGAAAACTTATAACTAAAATATTATGAATTGTTTTGTATATTGTCACTTGTAAGCAATATTGATTCTCTTAACCTTGTATGTACAAAACAACTATTAACTTACATCCTCTTAAATTTGCTTCCCTTAACTTACCTTTTATTAAATTTACTTCTCTTAACTTAACTCCTCTTAACCTTGCATCATACAATTATAAATATACTAAACTTACCTCCTCTTCTATGATCTTTATTACAAGATGGCGTCCCCTCATTTCTCGTTGCCAAATGGATCTGATAAGGTGTCCAACGTAGGAAATTAGAGGCATGGCCCAAGAGGACATAGTAAAAGGCCTCAGAGCCGATACACCATCACGGCAGTCGATCCACATGATGGGGCCCTTACCGTGCCTCCAAAGATTGCGGCAGCTTTTCGGATTATGTGCGGGATCATTGGGTGTGAAAGGGTCCCTATCACCTATCTATCATGGAAGACGCTGATAGATAAGGAGCATGATAACCTGGTACAGAAATATTTGTGTTGTTTGAGTTCCCACAAGACGTCATACCCGCACTGTGACGGTACTAGTTGCTAGTGGCGGGAAAGACGTGGAAGAACTTCAAGAGCGTCCTCATCACTAATTACGTGAATAAGAAATAACTCCATTCCAGAAGTAGGGGTTCATCACTAAATATGTCTGGGAAAGGTTGGTTGAGTTGAAAACAATGAAAGAGTTCGTACGTCAAAGCGTGGCACATAAGACTGTTCAGTCAAAAAATACCCACCCACACAGACTTGGCTCAACTGGGTACATGGGCAAGATCACGCAATGGACGAGGGAGGATGACGAGGTAGTCCAGAAGGAGGTTGCGCTGCCGTTTGCTTGATCATTGACCCACACGCCTGAAACTGGGTAAGAGCGAGATCATGTCTGACGTCTTTGAGCAATGTGTCCTTTACCAACCCTGCTGATGAGGAAATGTCTCAATGCCTAATATTGCTGAGCACAGGAATCTTCTCAGGGCTCTTTCACTTTAGACAGAGAGAAAGATATACTCTCTACGACCTTCAGAAATAAGGAGCATCCAAGTCGCACCCGAGACCTAGGTGTTTTTGTTCCCTAGAAAATGGGATTCCCACATGACTCTGATACATACCAGAGTAGGAAGAGATACAAAGCCGAGCGAGAAACAGCTAGTAGCCCTAATTGAGGAAAGGGTTGAGGAAAGGCTCAGAGCGCAGTTTGATAGTCAGCTACGAAGTTTTGAGGAAAGGATGGAGCAAAAGGTAGCTACAGAGAGGCAGACATGAAATGTGCAAGCCCAAGAAGCACAGGCGTAGTTCAGTCCAATCAACCGTTGGAGCAGTTGTGCGTCCGCCCCTGAGATAGACGTGGATAAAGCCAGATTCCTCCTCACGACACCCTGGTAATATACATGTCTGCATTCTATTTAGATAGACCTGTTGGACGTGTTAGCTATTTACTTGTGTACCCTTATGTAGGTGGCCATACCATGCAATCTACAAGTGAGGCTTGCCAACAGCTCTATTCCCCTATAGCCTGCTTAGGGATGCACATATGCATCCGGTGTAGGGGCATTTGTGAATGGCCATACTTTAGAGCCAGGCTACGAAGATCCATGTCAACGGTGTACATAAGATTTGTAAGACCGTCACGCTGGAGATGCCCCCAAACGACGAGATCGTCACACTAGGGGATACCATCAGCACATTCATCCAATGGCCCAAAAAGGACATCTCCTTCGACGTCCGCCCAGGAGCACGAGCTATAAGCACTACCAAAGCATGTGCTGCAAGTTTTCCCATTGAGAGGAATTGTGACATTCACCGTAACTACTACTATCGGCCAGGCCCAACGCTCTAAAAGAAAAAAGGGGATTTTTTGCACAGAAGGAGCCCATCAAATCGGCTACTGTGCCCCGTCAGGCACAGGCTGATACTATAGTTCAGGCCAAGTCATCTCCTGTGAAGACGACATTTAGTAAACAGCGAGGCGGCGACAAAGGCAAATCGAAAAGGATGCTCGCGTCAGCCCATGACTTTTCGTTTGCCCTGTTGGCACATCAATTTGAGCTGGGATAGTCATTCGTACCAAAAGAGCACCAGGGGATGCTCACATTAGCCTGCGTCAGATTGCAAGACTGGTGCATGGAACAAGGCAACAAACTGGTGGCACAACGTGCATCAAGTATCTCGGTCAACTTCAAGGAGGAGCATTTCTTACACCGATTTTTGGACAGATCTTTTGTGGTCAATTTCAACGACTTGATCGAACTGTACAACCTCAATGCCCTCAATGCATCACTAATGAGATACTGGACATTGTAAGTGTCTATAATCACAGTGTACATTCGTGTCGTACCGATAAATATCAGATATATATGATCCTTGAATTTGTATATGTAGATACATGATCATAGAAGCAAAAGTAAGGAAACAACCGGTGGGTTTCCTCGACCCACACATGGTGTTCAAGCAAACCATAGACAAAAATTTAGAAGCCATCTACGAATACGTGGAAAAAGTATTGCTGACTCAATAAGACAAAAAGTCATACTTTTCCTCACAAACACGGGGTAAGTGCTGCATCCAGTTGCTATACTTGTTGCTTTGTACTATATAACTATATAACGCAGTTTAAAATTAGGTTGAATGACTATGGCAACATGGCTGTGTAGGTTTTACTAGGTTCTACTCGTAATTATAGCAAGACAGAACCGGGTAATTTATTTTGATTCCAAAAAGGATAGCACCCACAACTTGAAGCCTATTAGAGATTTACTCTACACATCGTTCGGTGTCTACAAAGTTTGTGAAGGTTCACACAGAAGAACCCAACTACGCTGGAGCATATTTATAACATTTCGATATTCGCTAGTATGCAATAATCCTTCACACTCCATAATAATACCTCCTGAACTAATTAACCTATTATATTTTGGTAGTGCCACTAGCAACCAAAGGGCACTAACCAATGTGGATTCTATGTTTACCACAATATGAAACTCCTCATTGGTTCAAAGACGACCAATGTTATAGAGGTTTGTCGATCTTGCAACAATTATTTCCACTTATTAATTTATATACATACAAGACATTACTCTTCGCATTACAAGCTTGGCAACGCGCTGAATCTACATGCGAACAGATTGACTTTCTAGATATTTGAGGACAACTCTATGCCTTCTTGATGCATGAGGTCATTAATCCAAAAGGCGAACACCACTCAAGCCTCACCTAAAGAGTTGTGAATTTGTTAGATACCGTTTTCATTAATTTGTGAAGCTTGTGCTGTGAATTTGTGAGTTGTAGTCCTCAATTCAATTGATATATATATATGGGAACATATCCAGTGCTAATGGGCTACTCGGTGTTAAAATGCTAACTCCTGTCATTAACCATCGGATGAAGAATCAGCTGATCTAATTGAGCAAGGTGGGAATCCCCTGTACCACTTAATCCATTTTACATAAAACCCCCTAAAAACTATTTTGCCTCTCGCGTCTTGCATGTTCGTCTTCATTCTCTCGTGCAAAAAAAACTCCCCGATCGCAAGCTCCTCCTCCCCGCAAACCGATCGTGTCTTGGGCGGCGATCGCGGCGGGCGTGCTCATCGTCGTCAAACCTTCTAATGGGCAGCCAATTCCAGCCCACAGAGCCATCCCGTGAGTCCGTCTGATCCATGTAGATATCTTAATCTCATTCCAGCTTGTTGGGTCTAGTATGATTTCATTTCTAAGGTGGCCGAGCCGACATGCATATGCAGCCGCCAGTCGGAGGTGTTCCGCACATCCTCTCCGACGACAACGGTGACAGCAAGGCCCCACGGCGACTCCATCTCCTCCAGAGCTCGACCACGACGAGCTCTCGCACCTCGCTTTCCTCTACCAAATACTTCTAGACGACGCTGCACGGAGCGGCACTCGCGACGCGCTCCTCGTCGCCGCCGATAAGTACTACGCCCCTTCTCGGCGGGCTCGCAAGGCGCGGCCGAGGCGCGTGGAGTCGGGAACGTTGCGGACACTCGGAGGTGGCGGAGCTGAGCCGAGCGCAGGCGCCAAGGAGCGGGCCATGGACACGGTGGTGGAGCACGCGAGTGTGGTGTTCTCCCGCAGCACGGCGATTTCGGTGAGGAACGCGAGCCTGTGCATGGAGATCACGAGGGCACTGCTCGCTAATAAATCCACCAAGAGCAAGAGATCGGGGAGGAGGAGCACGCCCCACACGCGATTGTCGCCCCGCACGCGATCAGTTTGCACGGGGAGGAGGAGCACGCGATCGGGGAGTTTTTTGCACGAGAGAACGAAGACGAACAGGCAAGACGCGAGAGGCGGAATAGTTTTTAGGGGGTTTTGTGTAAAATGGATTAAGTAGTATAGGGGATTCCCACCTTTCTCAATTAAATCAGCTGATTCTTCATCCGATGGCTAATGACAGGAGTTAGCATTTTAACACCGAGTAGCCCATTAGCACTGGATATGTTCCCTATATGTGTGTGTGTGTGTGTGTGTGTGTATGTATAAGTTAATTTCTTAAATGGATGTGCTGTATATTGTAATGTGCAATCAGAGTTGATTTCTAAAATGGATGCACTGTATGTTGATATATGATCCGAGCTCATTTCTGAAATGTATGTCATAATAATACTGGTGATACCCTGTATTTTGTGTCTTTTCTTTCAGATGGCATGGCTAGCATTTTCTAAGACTAGCCAATAAAATAAAATTAAGTAAAAAATGAAAAATCAATATCACAGATGGAACCGTCTAAGATAGATCCTCATCCTAGACAGTTCCAAACTGGAACCAGTTCGGTTGTAGAGTTCATCACAGACGGTTCCAAAATGGAACTGTCTGGAATGTGTGGTGATCATCACAGACGGTTCCAATTTGAAACTATCTGGGATGGTTTTTTCACTGACGGTTACAAAACCGTCTATGATGAACTAGTGACATCACTGAGACAATGATACAGATGGTTCAAAAAACCGTTTATGGTAACGGTTTCGAACTATTTGTGATAAGAGATTGTGCAGTAGTGTAAGAATTCATTTGGTGATAGTTATCGAAGAAGACGTGCTTTGAGATGTGTTGCACACGGCACACCGCCACGAACCTGCTATATGTCGCATAGCCCCGTCACCTTTGATGGCCCCCATGCCGCAGCAGTTGCAGGTGGTCTTTGTGAAGCCGTACTGCCCCAGCCCCCCCTTGTCCACCAGGCACCAGCTCTTGCAGAGGATGGAATAGAGATGTCAATGCACACCACCAGCATCGGGAACCAGGGGTCGTCGCTGTTGTCGTCAGAGATGAACTCCTGGATCCTCTCATTGTAGAGCTTTGCCGCCGCGTAGTCATGCTTGTGCTCACAGTCAGGGATCAAAATTCTAGCGAAATTTTGCGAAATCCAGCCTTTACGGCCCAGAGCGGAAGGTGGGTCTATCGCTTAAAAATTTTGGCCCAGTTTAATTTTTTTCTAGCTCATACTGCTCATATGGGCCTAGGGCATCCCTTTTTCCGTTTCTCTCGCCTCAAGCCTCACTCCCTCCCCGCGCGCGACGCGAGCCGGAATTTTTCGGCGGTGCTCTTCGAGGCGACCTGGTGACCCCCCCCCCGCGCTGGATGACCTCCACCTCTCCGGCCTCAACGCCACCCACTTCCTCACCACTCTACGCCACACCGTCAAGTCTATCCGCTCCTTCGCTAGGTCAATGCTCGACGCAATGCGGCCGACCGGGTGGGATCCTGCCACCGCCGCCGCCTCCGTGCACCCTGGGGTCCCCTTGCGCCACCCCGGCGACACCATGTTCACGCTCGAGTCGTACATCGTGCTGAAGATGTTCACCAACTTACACCAGAGAGACTTTAGCTTGAGCTCCTTGCAGGACCGGGGCTTCTACGATCGGCGTCGCTTCTTTGAGGAGTTCGCGGAGCTCAAGACAGTGCCAGTGGCCACGTTCCTCGACGCCCGAAGCTCATGGTGGGCCTCGCTTGGCAAGTTGTTGCAAGACAGATTTTGTTTTTTGTTTTGAAAATTCAAACAAAATTGGCCGAAATTTGGTGAAATTTCGATGTTTCGCCTATTTCGCTGGGGCTGGTATTTCTCCCAAACCAAAAAAAAACCCTACTCGCAGTTGAGGTGAGGTCCCCGGCACCCCGCCGAGAATCGAGCACGCAGTCGATGGGCGGCAGGCCCAAGAAGACGATCTTCCGCCGCTACCCCACGCTACCGAAGCTTCGATGAAGGCCTCCGCCAGAGAGCAAAGAGACGAGGTCCACGAGGAGGGATGTCAGACTCGCACGCCCGAACGGCGTCGTGAAGTAGGTGTTGGCGATGTCGTCCGTGCCGGTGCACACGATGAAAAGTGCCCCCTCGATGATCCTCTCAGATTCCACTTTCACCAGACCACCACTTCTTCCTCAGACTCATCGACTACGGTCGGGACCCGAATATGTAATCCGACCTCTGTGTTTTCAGCACTAGTCTAGGATTACGCTTAGTGCACACAAAGCTAACAGGTTAAAGTACCACAATCATACACAATGAATAATAATAAAGTACTTCGACATGAATATAAACGAGTTGTACGACCTTATGGTCACCTTACAATAGTTTGATACGCAGGCTTACATAAATTAGAGTATCGTGAAATAGCAATGAAAGTAAAGCATCGAGTGATCCATCTCCCAGCCACAAAGCTACCGACAAGGCTTGCTCCTAGTTCTCCTGCCCTCGTTAAACTCCTCTCCCAAGTAGGCGAGATTCTTCTTCCGATATGTTGTTGTAAGCAAGGGTGAGTACACACAGTACTCAACAAGTCATGCATGTAATACAATTTCTATTACTACATGCATGGCTTGTTACAAAGGAGTGGTTTCAATTGGTTATTTTGCTTTGCATCAAAATGTTAAAATTACTATTTATTAGATATAAAGCAAAGAAAACCATATGAATATAATAAGTTTCTCCAATTGTTTTTCACATAATTTTGGATACACAATTCTTAATCAAATTTCACCTTTTCCCCGCACACACCTTTTATCCCATTTTATTTTCAAAGATCTACCCTTGATCTGTAATCCCCGAGCTTTGTCCAATTCTGTGGACTCGCTATTCAATAGTTTGTACACTCGCAGAGGTTGTACACTTTACCCACAAGATACAGTCGCTCACCACACAGGTGATTGATTGCAACAAAGTCTTTCAAAAGCTAACATCTAAACCCATGAACCTCCCCAGCATTGCCTTTCTAACACTTCCCTCACACAGAGCCAAAGTTTAGAACAAGCAAATACTGTTGGATGGGTACCAAGCCGTAGCACAGGTACGCTCCCCCACACAGTTACACTTTTGTGTAACTGTCGCCCCAAGGTGTCAAAGGAAAGATATTAGAACCCTACTAAACTAGGTCAGTCCCATACCAGACATGTGGTTGTACGAGTAACTCAGTTCAAAGGCTTGCAAGATAAAGTCCTTAACTGTCTAGGGCAAGACTTCCCATCAAAAGTTCAGCACACAGCCATCTCTTTTTACTTGATTCATCCCGTTGCCACACAGGCCCACCTGGCACGAAGCCATCTTGCCACTTGCCCCAGTCTAAATCATTTCCCACCCCAAGCTGTTTTAAGGTGCAACACATGCCAGCAAATCAACCTTCATGTAGAACCACATAGGTCTCCACACTTCAACATCATTACCAACATATTCCACCATTTACTAAAATACATTCACTATTCCTTTAGTCAATATTGCGGTACGGGCGAGAGGACAAAATGTGCGGTGCTACGGCATGTGTGGAGCTACGGGCGAGAGGACAAAATGATGTTGAAGTGTAGAACCGAAACGGCATGTGTCCTCTTGCCCGTACGCTGTCGTGCACCGTAGCCCTCGCAAAAGCTCACCGTAGCACCGCTTTTTGCTATTTCGGTTCTACATGACAGCGTACGGGCGAGAGGACAAAATGTGCGGAACGAAGAGACACTTTCAATGAGCTATATCACCCGCTCGGCGACGCTTTGATATGCGCGCAAATTGACTGCCAAATCCCCGGCAGCCAACCACCTCATAATGGCGACGGTGGCGTGACTGTTCGACTTCCGGGCGACGTGGCGCAATCTGGTCCGTCCGATCGGCTGCGATCCAACGGCGCCAGAGCTTGGGCGATGCGGCTCAACCTTAACCGTCCGATGGAGATCGCACGGCCCGGAGTGAGCGATGGTTAGGGTTCCAAATGAATGGACTGAAGTTATCCAAGACAATGGTGGGCTCTACCAAAGATCAGTAGCAAGAATTTACCCGGTTTTATTAATTAAAATAATTCTAGAAATTCAAAGTAATTATTTAGAGCACTAAAATACCTCTAAAAATTCTAGAAAAATTTCAGAAAATATTTCAGCATTTAGAGATTAAATAAAATATTTTTATTTATTTTTGATAATTACTTTTCTGATATTTAATTATTCAAGAGAAAGATAAATTCAAATTAAACTTAATTAAATCCAAAAATTCACAAAAATTCAAATAACTCTAAAAATTTAAATTAGGTCAAATTTTGGGATGTTACAGTACACAAGCTCCTTCTCCAGCGTGATCACGCTTTGCAGCATGCAATGCAATTCCCCCCATTCATTGATTTCCTTGTTTTAATTGCTAATATCGATCGAAATACATCACTCATTATATAATTAGATTGTACTATATGTACTCCAATTTACTGGTCACATTCTTAAATTTGCTGCCAAACCTCATCATGGTGCATTATGACCGTGTGATAGTGATAATATGAAATAGACCAAAATTACTGTTAAATACACTCAAATTCATTGGATGTGTTGTTAGATTTTACTATCATGCCGGCTACTCGTTCTCCAGCAATATCTAGGAGGTTTCAGCACCTGTGGAGCCTATGCAGTAGTAAAATATAACAACACATTTAGTAAAATCTCATTTATATGGCATTTATTAGTGAAACTTATATTATTTTGTTTCTCTCATCATTAGTAAGCTACTAGTGAAATTTATTTATGAGTAGGAGATGCTAATAAAAAGTTATGCCTAAATCAAAAAAATTCTAGCACAAATAAAGAACCGTATTTATTAGTTGGTTAGCTATGTAATGCATTGGTTTGGTTGCGTTCGTCCAATCGAAGTGTAGAATAACTATTCTAAACTTGGGTGCAGAATAATGTGTGTATTAACTACGATA
>JAYEVE010000390.1:0-22191 GCA_036346375.1 Guadua angustifolia
CGGAACACGGTCTTCCAAGTGTAATTTGAACAGATGGTTTTAATTCTCTCAGAAGACGAAACGATTAACTCGAAACACTACGCGCGTCTGCATTGGGAAGACAAAGCAACATCACAATCGGTTTGTAGATAAAACCTTGCGCGATGATATAATCGTAGATGGTTTTATCCAAAACCGCTATGCGACATCGACATCGCAGACGGTTTTGTGCAAAAACTGTCTGCGATGTGACCTAACATCATGCATATATTTTGTGTAAAAACGCAAGATGATGTTTCGGTGTCATCACGCATTTATTTTGGATAAAACCATCTATGATGATCAATTTATTTTCTATAAAAGAACAGAGAGCCTTGATCACCTCTCAGATTTTTAGGGTTTCCTTTGATATATCCGAGGTGGTCATGCATTGAGAGGCCTTCTAGTGAAAGAGACCCTAGATTTGCGTGAGTAATTGTAGATCCTTGTGCTTTAAGTCATCTAAGGTTAGTAATTACTTCAAATTTGAATTACATTTTAGATCTAACTTGGGAGAAATGAATCTTTGTTTTACATTTAGCTTGTTGTAGATCCATTTGTTCTCTGTAATATAAAGTAGACACATTTACTATGACTTTGTGTAGATCCATTTGTGCTTTTTGATCTAAATTAGTAGTTGGTTCTTACATGCATATCCATTCATTCTTTTTGATGTTAGAGCTATATAGGTTAATCGGTGAGGAGTCAGCCTGATCATCCCTCAAGTTATTTGATGACCAGCTTGTCCCTCATCGGATTTGGAGGCTAGCAACGGATCAACGGAGGTGTTCACAGTATAACACCCAAGCCCAATTAGGACAACAAGTATCCTGCTCAAATAACTCGATAACAATCCCTGATTCTCTAAGATGCTAATTCAAGCTCGCCAGATCGCCTCAAGATACCGTTTCCATTGCCATATCAATTCAATGCACATAAAGGGGGCAACGAACCCAAAACTTTACTACCAGACACGCAACGCGGAAGCACAACAACAACAAACATGGCATAAGGATTAGCATGGGTAGAAGTAACAACTAGACATGAGTTAATCATGATAATACAACAAGGTTCAACAATGGAAATAGCCAAGTATTTAAACAAGCCATAACATAATTTAAAGACTAACTATACAACAAAATGGACACACAACCACCACATTAAACCAAAAGTAAGACATCTCCCAAGTGTCCCTGCCCTTGAACACTTCCAAAGCGCTTGCAACGCCGAGCTAGCTTTTACTGCGTGCCCCGCCCACCACCGAGAAGCAAGACGACAGAACTCACACCCGCCGGGTCCTCACCAAAAACCACAAAGCGTATATGAGTACAAAAGGTATTCAGACTACTTACCCGTGGTCCATATATGACCGACTAAAGAATATGCATTTGGATGTAGCAAGGTATAAACTTAAGGTAAAAGTGCGAAAAGCTTACTTTGTTGCATAATCGATTCCACTACACAAATTTCAAGTTTATAGCATTTATGGACAGCACCTATTGCTAGAGTGAAATCTGAAATTTAACATTAAAGAGAGCAAGTAATAGCATAAACAAGTATCAACATCAAGTATACCAACTAGTTTCAATTTAAGTTATTACTACGCTGAAGTGTCGGATGACAAGCATGCTCATATCCGAGAGCGCCGCAATTCGAATCGCTTATTCACCCCGCAGGGATCATCAACGCATCGACATGTGCCACAAGGAACCCTCATGTCAACCTCCTCCCATCCATATCTACTCATTGAACCATCCTCATGCGCCCGAGCACCTAGCAACCTACCTCGAGCGGCTCAAGCCTCGCTAGCCCTCAAGAGTAGACCTAGGCCTCGCTCAACCACGCCCAATCGCATGAGGGCATGACCCATCGAGTAGTATGCCATGAAAGGGTGGCTTACTGCATCATTATATCTGCATGCGATCAACAAGGTGTGCTCGATCAACATGGCAAACAACGGATCGGGTCCTTAACCAACACAGCGAGACTACAACATTTGAGTCTCCACACCCAAATGATCCAACCCTCTCGCCTGGCCTCAAGTTTTCATTTCAAAGCATAATTATAACCAATTGCAACCCATTAGAGTGAAGTAATTAATCTCAAGTGATGGAGCCATCCACCACTTGGCCCATACCGACATCTAACAAACCAAGCATGGACACATTATAATTACCCATATACTAGCTCCAAGGAAGATGTTCAACTAACAATGAGTGTATATGCAACAATTAGGTTCTAATACCCTTCCCACATTTCAATTCCTAATGCATAACCTAACCATCCAATAAGCAAATTATTCGCTAAAATACAATTATGAATAAGGTTGAATATGCTTAGGTGCTTGCCTTGAGCTTCGCTGATTTTCAATAACAAACGGCTTCCTAACCCCTCGGTCACCGCCACAACATTCTCCTCCTCAAGGTTTCGTTTTCTACACGATCACAATGCATGAAATGAGATGCATGCAATGCATATGAAATGAAAATACCAAATGCATCCCCAAGCTAGCTCCAAAAGTGCAAACATTCAACTCAATTTAAAACTGAAAACACAAATGCTAAACTCCACTTCTATTCTATAGCAAAATATGAAAATAACAATCACATTCCTCTAAACAAGCATAACTTTTATTTGGCTAATCAAAAAATTGACTTCTTGGACTCGAAAGGACCACAAGAGGGTGATCTAAATTTACCATACATCCTAACATTCAGAACGTAGATTAAAAGTTTTCAACTAAACTCTGAACTTCAGCCCCAAAGTCTGAATTTCAGCAAAACCCGGTTTCAGGACAGACATTGATACAAATGGCCATAACTTTTTGATCACTTAATGAAATTGAGCAAACTCAGATCCTAGACGACCACAAGACATAAACCTACCACTTAGCTTTAGCCAATCACCCAGATTCTACACAGAGAATTCCCAGTTCGGCCAGGAACAGAGAACAGTTTCAGAGTTTCAGAAATTTCAGAGTTTCAGAACAGCATGCACAAATTTCATCATATAAATTGCTATACTTAATGTAATTGAGTAAAGGATGATATTTTTACAATCTACACGAAATTTCCTACAACTTCTCAGGCAAAATTAATTTCTAATTCGGCCTCTAACTAATTTTAATTCGCAGCTTAAGTTTCAGCTCCACATTTTCAGCATTTTCAGAGCAGCACGCACTAAAATCGACATAACTTTCAGCTGGATTAACGAAATCGAGTGATTCCAGTTGGAAATGAAAGATAATTCCATTACCCACAACTTTCTTTACAGTAAACCTAGCAGGAAATGCTCGAAACTTGCTCAAATCAACCCGAAACAGTAGCTATGAAATCTGCTCGAAAATTCAGAACTTTGCTCCAAACCATAGATTGGTTATTCCCCATCCAAATCCCAAATCTCTACTCACCGTATGCCTGTGCTGTTGGTTTTGATTCGCTCAGTTTTTCATGCTTTTTGATCCTTGGTGGCTGATTCCATGAGATTGGTTCACCGTTGTTTACAAACAATTATGCTTCTTCTACCCACAACTTCTATATTCTATATTTTCTTCTATCTATTTGTGCATAGTCTTGGAAACTACAATATCTAAAAATCCACTCTATTGAAATCTGTAATATCTAAAATCCACTCTACAACTTAGCCGAGTTGATTTTGTGGATGACAAGGAGGCAATGATTTCGCTAGATTATTATTCTTCCTCGTAGTAGTTATCATCTCAGATTCATCGATAAATATGATGTCCTATCATTGAATATTGTTTAACCAAAGGAAGTGATGAAAGGAAAATAGATCATCTCATCCATATACATTTAGGACCTTTAGTTTTAACTTCATCAGTAATTCACGCCCACACTCAAGAAGCTATTTATCTTGACTTTGGCTTTGTATATCATAGAAAAAATATAGAAAACATGCTTTTAAGAATGGAATTATCTGCTTGAATTAGCATACATTTTCACCTATTTAATTTTCTTCAAGCCAGATCTTGCTAACAAAAACGGTTAATGCAGTAAAGTAATTGGGCCAAATTACCGTAAAGTTTTCAATGGATTGGTTTCTCCGCAAACAATTGGCATATGGAATCTTAGTGGTGCAAGGTTTCACTTGTTCACTAATTTGGTTGTATTCTTGATGGCATTCATTGTGAACTCTTGCTTTTATTTCAGATCCCTTCAACACCGTGATATCTGCAGCTTTGTCCGCTTCTCGATGCATATATTGGCATTAGAGAATACCGACGCCACCGTGGTTCTATTCTTTCATGTGCGTAAATACCATGATAGAAATCTACTTTTTTTTGACATTAGTGTTCGTGATCCAAAAGGATACGCAAGTTGAATCCGCTTAGTCAAATAGTCCCGCTTATGTTCTTTAGATAATTTGGCTGCAATAACGACAAATAACTTTGCTTGTTGTAGCTATATTTCAATATTTTGATTTGGCACGCTTGTTAGTTGATTGGAAATTAGTGGTACTTTAGCTTCCAGACGCTCTTTTGGTCCCGTACATCAACACCATGTCATATTTATAGTTTATCACCATTGGTACCAATTTATTTGAACCAAGGTCATTAGTGACTTCAAAGGCCAACGCTAGGAAGCTTTATTGTTTTTCATCTAAACCAAGTATCTAACTCACTTCCCAAATGTATACCTTTAATGCTAGTTAACCAGTTTTTACAAGGAGTTTGTATTTCAATTCTCAAGTCACATTTATTGCTTTTACTCCGTATCCTCGCCCTTAGAAATCAATTTGTGTTAACTTTAAAAGCAAATTCCGAGTCACTTAATATTTCATTGATCTTTTATTTCATATATATTTTGCTCATTTGCACTTTCTAATTGAAAATAATTTTATCAAAGTTATCCGCCCTAGTCTCTTCCTATGGAGGCGCTATGGTTATTAGCATTTAGATTTTTGAATAGAACAGTATGGTTCTTCCACCTTGTCTTGACATGTACAGATTGATTACGTGATCAACATCACTTCTTACCAAGATTCCGCCTTTAAACACATTTAACCCAAATTTCAACTATCTTCTCGATGAACTCCGTTTTTTCACCTTGCCCCCCGCCTCCCTTACTTTAAAAAAAAGCCAAGACAAATGAAGTTGGAGCCTCGCTATTGGAGCCAAGACACTCAGATGCTGAATTTTGCCTCGAAGTCCTCGATAATGCAGTCACAGAAATTCCATCTTTTCCAAAGTTGTACAAAGAGTGGTTCTAAGTTTACCCGATTTAGATTCTTATCCAAATTTTGAGTTCGCTTATGCTTGGAGTCTTTTTCTTTATCCTTATTAACCAGAAGATGGGAGCATACAATAACACGCAAATATTGCGTAATATATTCGTACTAAAAGGAACTATTCTCGAGTTGCAGATCGCTGTTGCAGATCGCGCATCGGTCAAATATTTTAGTATCATTCTTCGGCGCAGGCTAGCAGAGCGTGATGAATTGCTTGTATTGTGATTCTTATGTTTCTACTAGTTTATGTATGTAAATGTAAAGTACCAAGATTAGATTTTGACAAGGAAAGTGTCCGGTTGAACTAGTTCCATTCGATTTGATCACGCCGCACCAACGCCAATGTAAAAAGCGCCGACGAATTCTAACCAAAACCAGACCAATGGACCAAGTCAAAAAAATTTTAGGAAAAAGAGGAACTGTTGAGTATGGGCTTTTTTAGGTTCAAAACTTGGGAAACTCCCAATCCAGGTTTATTGGGAGTTAAATTATTGGATGTCGTTGGAGATGCTCTAAGCCCCCAAAACCACTCTTGCCGCCCTAAAACCAGAAATCAACCAACCCTAACCAAGGGAGCCTTACTCTAATGGAGTGGAAAAGGAATGAAGGGAGCCAAGTTGGGGGAGCATGGAGGAGGCCGGGTTGCCGCCAGGTGGAGAGGGAGGCGCCACCAGGAGGCCGGGAGGAGTGCTTGGCTTGGGGAATGGCCGAGAGGGCGGCTGTGGTGGAGCCGAATGAGGCTTATGGAGGTCAAGCTTGGGGAGGAGAGCTTAAAGAAGATGTGCCGCACGGCTTGCCACTGCCTAATGTCTTTTGTATGTCGCCACTTAACCCCACTAGAAATAAAAGCTAAGTGGGTTAAGTCCCGTAATCTCAAAGACTTGGATTCGGTTTTGGTGCTCAGATTTAAATTAGCATTTGATGTTGGATTGGGCTCAAGACTCAAACCATTGCATAGAGAAAAGTTTCTAGTTTTCAATTTACTAACATGCACACTCTAGATCAATATAGGTCTCAAGTTACAAGGCTCCAAACTATGATGAAAATCACATTTGCACACCCAAATTTCTAGTTCTTAAATTTTGCTAAGTTGGAAATTCTTAAGTGGTAATTTGGGGATGCACTCTAAAATTAGCAAAGGATCTAAATGCGCCAAAAACTCCTGCTGGCCCTAATGCTAGTCAGAGAAGTTTAATTCAAATTTGGGGCTATGGCAAATCCAAGTAGAAATTTTGCCTATATGTAGCACATAAAGCATGAGCACTCCTAGAGTACTTAATTCATCGCTTAACACCTATTGTTACATATGTAGCGAGATGAATCAAGTCGATGTACATTGAGAACCGTATGAAGCCGAGAACATTAATGGTGTCTTTGCTTTTAGAAGAGCTGCAAAGGAAGATATGTCAAACAAGGGGGTGGAATTTATGCCTTTGTCCATGCATTGACTATGAGAATTCTAGATGTTTCAAACCCAAATATTGAAGCACACTTGATTATACATGGTTTCAAAAGGGTATACATATTGACCAAATACTTGAAGAGTAGATTACACAAGGACCAAGTAGTACTTCCATCGTGGGATCTAAGTCGACACGCCCGATATCGCCAACTAAGTCAACGATACTCCAAATGATATCGACTATACTTTCAATGACAATCTAGATCAGATGCTACGAGATGCAAAGGGAACCATGATGAGTGAGTTGTTGGAGAATATCTCAAGAGCCACCAAAGAAGGCAACATACAGATCAAGAGATTGAAACTCGCATTCTGGCCAAGATGAGATTACCCTCACTTGTGCTAATAGACTAGTTGTCCTTATAAGGGTATTTCAAACCAATTGTACCAAAAGACTACATTACCCTTCTTTGTACTCATAGTCTAGCCATTCATGTAAGGGGTATTTTAGTCATTTGTGTAGGCCAAGAACCTATAAATACCCCCTCTCCTCTCATTTGTAGGAGGGGAGCTTGAGAGCATTATAAAGAAAACTTCAGAATCGACGTAGCCCACTGTGGTCTCGCTCTCAACGCCCTCGTGAGGCTCGACGATGTGAGTAGGGTGGTCCTCTGCACTTCAACCTGTATAAATTCTCCGTGTTCTTCGCGCCTCGTGGACGACGGCCTGTGAAAGGCCAACGTCGCCCCATACTTTGTTCGCTTTCACACATACGACATAGGCGCCGTCTGTGGGGACCGAGTTAATTCATACAAGGCTATGGCTCCTACCAAGAAACACTCTAAGGCTCCTCTAGCCCCAGCACAAGGAGCGCGAGGATGGTCCTCTCCTGGGCTGAACCCCTGCACACCGCCGTCGTAAATGCAAGTGCCGCTTCACCCTGGGTTGACAACGCCCTCCAAATTCCTGAGCTCCCACCGCAAAGATCCTCCATCGAGCCGTGGTGCTTTGGCGCAGGCACGAGGACGTGCATGGCTCACGCTGGGGGTCAGGGCTCCAGAGTCAACCTCGCCCTCAAGTCCCGGATGTAAGTAAGTGGCAAGCTATGGTGGAGGCGACTGCAGCAATTTGTGGAGTACATGATGGCTTGCATCTATTCTCAAGGCGACCTCTACATTTTCACCGCCTCCCATTTTCATCAGAGATTCACCAAGTGTCCATGGATCTGAGGGGCGTGGAGGCCCAAAGACTGCTTTGAGAGGTGAGCGAGGGGAACCCATTCAACTTATTACCACTCGCCAAATACAGGCAGTTGTCAAATGGAACTCCTTCCGCCAAAGTGAAGGGAATGCGAGGCTACGCTTAAATAAAATAAAATTTTCTACGATTCAACCAAGATACATGTAGTAGTGGATCATGGATCATTACCCTTGGAGCACGCAGCGCGCGGAAGAAGAGGGTGAAGCGCCCCACAGACTCCAAAGCACAAAGAGTAGATGCCGGAGTTGATCGCTCTCCTCGCGATCGCAAGACGCAACGCCTTTGGAGCACGTTAGCAGCCGAAGAAGAGGTTCTCACCAATCAGCGCCGAGGCAGATGCAATGACGCTTACGGTATCCACACGCCCAGGTGGAACGCCAGGCGCCGCAGGTTAGCACCAGCAGGCGCGACGGCTAGGGTTTCGGGTAGGAGTCGACGGCTAGGGCTTTGTGGTGAAAAGCCTCAACCCGCAAAGACCACCCCACGCCTTTATATAGAGCGACGCTAATGGGCCTCTCTCGATAAAAGCCCATTAGGAACCTCGTCTCGCAGATCATATCTTGTTCGATCCCGCTTTGAATGAGATTACCACCAGAGCGTAAATCGAGCTAAACAAGCTCCAATGAGACCGGCGACACATAGGAGTGCAACCCGTGCATTTTGGGAGTGTTTCGCCCGTGCAAACTTTCACAAAATCCACCTGTTCGATCTCAACTTGTTCGAAATTAACATCAAATCGAATTCGAACGAAACAAGCTCCAACAAGACCGACAACACTTACGAGGGCAATCCGGTGTGTCTTCGGAGTGTTTCGCTTCGGGGCAAACTTTCATAAAGTCCACTTGTACGGATCCCGTTTTGAATGAGATTACCACCAGAGCGAAATCGAGCGAAACAAGCTCCAATGAGACCGGCGACACATAGGAGTGCAACCCGGTGCATTTTGGGAGTGTTTCGCTCCGGTGCAAACTTTCACAAAATCCACCTGTTTGGATCTCAACTTGTTCGAAATTAACATCAAATCGAATTCGAACGAAACAAGCTCCAACAAGACCGACAACACTTTCGAGGGTAATCCGGTGTGTCTTCGGAGTGTTTCGCTTCGGGCAAACTTTCATAAAGTCCACTTGTACGGATCCCGTTTTGAATGAGATTACCACCAGAGCGAAATCGAGCGAAACAAGCTCCAATGAGACCGGCGACACATAGGAGTGCAACCCGGTGCATTTTGGGAGTGTTTCGCTCTGGTGCAAACTTTCACAAAATCCACCTGTTTGGATCTCAACTTGTTCGAAATTAACATCAAATCGAATTCAACTAAACAAGCTCCAACAAGACCGACAACACTTTCGAGGGCAATCCCGTGTCTTCGAGTGTTTCGCTTCGGGCAAACTTTCATAAAGTCCACTTGTTCGGATCCCGCTTTGAATGAGATTACCACCAGAGCTAAATCGAGCTAAACAAGCTCCAATGAGACCCATGACACATAGGAGTGCAACCCTGCATTTTGGGAGTGTTTCGCCCTGCAAACTTTCACAAAATCCACCTGCTCGATCTCAACTTGTTCAAATTAACATCAAATCGAATTCGAATCAAACAAGCTCCAACAAGACCGACAACACTTACGAGGGCAATCCGTGTGTCTTCTGAGTGTTTCGCTTCGGGCAAACTTTCATAAAGTCCACTTGTTCGATCCCGCTTTGAATGAGATTACCACCAGAGCTAAATCGAGCTAAACAAGCTCCAATGAGACCCATGACATAGGAGTGCAACCCTGCATTTTGGGAGTGTTTCGCCGTGCAAACTTTCACAAAATCCACCTGCTCGATCTCAACTTGTTCAAATTAACATCAAATCGAATTCGAACAAACAAGCTCCAACAAGACCGACAACACTTACGAGGGCAATCCGTGTGTCTTCTGAGTGTTTCGCCGGGCAAACTTTCATAAAGTCCACTTGTTCGATCCCGCTTTGAATGAGATTACCACCAGAGCTAAATCGAGCTAAACAAGCTCCAATGAGACCGGCGACACATAGGAGTGCAACCCTGCATTTTGGGAGTGTTTCGCCGTGCAAACTTTCACAAAATCCACCTGCTTCGATCTCAACTTGTTCAAATTAACATCAAATCGAATTCGAACTAAACAAGCTCCAACAAGACCGACAACACTTACGAGGGCAATCCGTGTCTTCGAGTGTTTCGCTTCGGGCAAACTTTCATAAAGTCCACTTGTTCGATCCCGCTTTGAATGAGATTACCACCAGAGCTAAATCGAGCTTAAACAAGCTCCAATGAGACCGGCGACACATAGGAGTGCAACCCTGCATTTTGGGAGTGTTTCGCCCGTGCAAACTTTCACAAAATCCACCTGCTTCGATCTCAACTTGTTCAAATTAACATCAAATCGAATTCAATCAAACAAGCTCCAACAAGACCGACAACACTTACGAGGGCAATCCGTGTGTCTTCTGAGTGTTTCGCTTCGGGCAAACTTTCATAAAGTCCACTTGTTCGATCCCGCTTTGAATGAGATTACCACCAGAGCGTAAATCGAGCTAAACAAGCTCCAATGAGACCGGCGACACATAGGAGTGCAACCCGTGCATTTTGGGAGTGTTTCATTCGTGCAAACTTTCACAAAATCCACCTGCTCGATCTCAACTTGTTCAAATTAACATCAAATCGAATTCAACTAAACAAGCTCCAACAAGACCGACAACACTTACGAGGGCAATCCGGTGTCTTCTGAGTGTTTCGCTTCGGGCAAACTTTCATAAAGTCCACTTGTACGGATCCCGTTTTGAATGAGATTACCACCAGAGCGAAATCGAGCGAAACAAGCTCCAATGAGACCGGCGACACATAGGAGTGCAACACGGTGCATTTTGGGAGTGTTTCGCTCTGGTGCAAACTTTCACAAAATCCTCCTGTTTGGATCTCAACTTGTTCGAAATTAACATCAAATCGAATTCGAACAAAACAAGCTCCAACAAGACCGACAACACTTACGAGGGCAATCCGGTGTGTCTTCGGAGTGTTTCGCTTCGAGGCAAACTTTCATAAAGTCCACTTGTTCGGATCCCGTTTTGAATGAGATTACCACCAGAGCGAAATCGAGCGAAACAAGCTCCAATGAGACCGGCGACACATAGGAGTGCAACCCGGTGCATTTTGGGAGTGTTTCGCTCCTGTGCAAACTTTCACAAAATCCACCTGCTTCGATCTCAACTTGTTCAAATTAACATCAAATCGAATTCGAATCAAACAAGCTCCAACAAGACCGACAACACTTACGAGGGCAATCCTGTGTCTTCTGAGTGTTTCGCTTCGGGCAAACTTTCATAAAGTCCACTTGTTCGATCCCGCTTTGAATGAGATTACCACCAGAGCTAAATCGAGCTTAAACAAGCTCCAATGAGACCGGCGACACATAGGAGTGCAACCCGTGCATTTTGGGAGTGTTTCGCCGTGCAAACTTTCACAAAATCCACCTGCTTGGATCTCAACTTGTTCAAATTAACATCAAATCGAATTCAATCAAACAAGCTCCAACAAGACCGACAACACTTTTGAGGGTAATCCGGTGTGTCTTCGGAGTGTTTCGCTTCGCGGCAAACTTTCATAAAGTCCACTTGTACGATCCCGTTTTGAATGAGATTACCACCAGAGCAAAATCGAGCGAAACAAGCTCCAAAGAGACCGGCGACACATAGGAGTGCAACTCGGTGCATTTTGGGACTGTTTCGCTCCGGTGCAAACTTTCACAAAATCCACCTGCTCGATCTCAACTTGTTCAAATTAACATCAAATCGAATTCGAACAAACAAGCTCCAACAAGACCGACAACACTTACGAGGGCAATCCTGTGTCTTCGGAGTGTTTCGCTTCGGGCAAACTTTCATAAAGTCCACTTGTACGATCCCGTTTTGAATGAGATTACCACCAGAGCGAAATCGAGCGAAGCAAGCTCCAATGAGACCGGCGACACATAGGAGTGCAACCCGGTGCATTTTGGGAGTGTTTCGCCCTGCAAACTTTCACAAAATCCACCTGTTTCGATCTCAACTTGTTCAAATTAACATCAAATCGAATTCAACTAAACAAGCTCCAACAAGACCGACAACACTTACGAGGGCAATCCGGTGTCTTTGAGTGTTTCGCTTCGGGCAAACTTTCATAAAGTCCACTTGTTCGATCCCGCTTTGAATGAGATTACCACCAGAGCTAAATCGAGCTAAACAAGCTCCAATGAGACCGGCGACACATAGGAGTGCAACCCGTGCATTTTGGGAGTGTTTCGCCTCCGTGCAAACTTTCACAAAATCCACCTGCTCGATCTCAACTTGTTCAAATTAACATCAAATCGAATTCAACAAACAAGCTCCAACAAGACCGACAACACTTACGAGGGCAATCCGTGTGTCTTCGAGTGTTTCGCTTCGGGCAAACTTTCATAAAGTCCACTTGTTCGATCCCGCTTTGAATGAGATTACCACCAGAGCGTAAATCGAGCTAAACAAGCTCCAATGAGACCGGCGACACATAGGAGTGCAACCCTGCATTTTGGGAGTGTTTCGCCGTGCAAACTTTCACAAAATCCACCTGCTTCGATCTCAACTTGTTCAAATTAACATCAAATCGAATTCGAATCAAACAAGCTCCAACAAGACCGACAACACTTACGAGGGCAATCCGTGTGTCTTCGAGTGTTTCGCCGGGCAAACTTTCATAAAGTCCACTTGTTCGATCCCGCTTTGAATGAGATTACCACCAGAGCTAAATCGAGCTAAACAAGCTCCAATGAGACCCGACACATAGGAGTGCAACCCTGCATTTTGGGAGTGTTTCGCCCTGTGCAAACTTTCACAAAATCCACCTGCTTGGATCTCAACTTGTTCAAATTAACATCAAATCGAATTCAACTAAACAAGCTCCAACAAGACCGACAACACTTACGAGGGCAATCCGTGTGTCTTCGGAGTGTTTCGCTTCGGGGCAAACTTTCATAAAGTCCACTTGTACGGATCCCGTTTTGAATGAGATTACCACCAGAGCGAAATCGAGCGAAACAAGCTCCAATGAGACCGGCGACACATAGGAGTGCAACCCGTGCATTTTGGGAGTGTTTCGCTCCAGTGCAAACTTTCACAAAATCCACCTGTTTCGATCTCAACTTGTTCGAAATTAACATCAAATCGAATTCGAACGAAACAAGCTCCAACAAGACCGACAACACTTTCGAGGGTAATCCGGTGTGTCTTCGGAGTGTTTCGCTTCGGGGCAAACTTTCATAAAGTCCACTTGTACGGATCCCGTTTTGAATGAGATTACCACCAGAGCTAAATCGAGCGAAACAAGCTCCAATGAGACCGGCGACACATAGGAGTGCAACCCGGTGCATTTTGGGAGTGTTTCGCCTGGTGCAAACTTTCACAAAATCCACCTGTTCGATCTCAACTTGTTCAAATTAACATCAAATCGAATTCAATCAAACAAGCTCCAACAAGACCGACAACACTTACGAGGGCAATCCGTGTGTCTTCGAGTGTTTCGCTTCGGGCAAACTTTCATAAAGTCCACTTGTTCGATCCCGCTTTGAATGAGATTACCACCAGAGCGTAAATCGAGCTAAACAAGCTCCAATGAGACCGGCGACACATAGGAGTGCAACCCGTGCATTTTGGGAGTGTTTCGCCTCCGTGCAAACTTTCACAAAATCCACCTGCTTCGATCTCAACTTGTTCAAATTAACATCAAATCGAATTCAATCAAACAAGCTCCAACAAGACCGACAACACTTACGAGGGCAATCCGTGTGTCTTCGAGTGTTTCGCTTCGGGGCAAACTTTCATAAAGTCCACTTGTACGGATCCCGTTTTGAATGAGATTACCACCAGAGCAAAATCGAGCGAAACAAGCTCCAATGAGACCGGCGACACATAGGAGTGCAACCCGTGCATTTTGGGAGTGTTTCACTCCGGTGCAAACTTTCACAAAATCCACCTGTTTGGATCTCAACTTGTTCGAAATTAACATCAAATCGAATTCGAACGAAACAAGCTCCAACAAGACCGACAACACTTACGAGGGCAATCCGTGTGTCTTCGAGTGTTTCGCCGGGCAAACTTTCATAAAGTCCACTTGTTCGATCCCGCTTTGAATGAGATTACCACCAGAGCTAAATCGAGCTAAACAAGCTCCAATGAGACCGGCGACACATAGGAGTGCAACCCGGTGCATTTTGGGAGTGTTTCGCTCCGGTGCAAACTTTCACAAAATCCACCTGTTTGGATCTCAACTTGTTCGAAATTAACATCAAATCGAATTCGAACGAAACAAGCTCCAACAAGACCGACAACACTTACGAGGGCAATCCGGTGTGTCTTCGGAGTGTTTCGCTTCGGGGCAAACTTTCATAAAGTCCACTTGTTCGGATCCCGTTTTGAATGAGATTACCACCAGAGCCAAATCGAGCGAAACAAGCTCCAATGAGACCGGCGACACATAGGAGTGCAACCCGGTGCATTTTGGGAGTGTTTCGCCTCCTGCAAACTTTCACAAAATCCACCTGCTCGATCTCAACTTGTTCAAATTAACATCAAATCGAATTCAACCAAACAAGCTCCAACAAGACCGACAACACTTACGAGGGCAATCCGTGTGTCTTCGAGTGTTTCGCTTCGGGCAAACTTTCATAAAGTCCACTTGTTCGATCCCGCTTTGAATGAGATTACCACCAGAGCTAAATCGAGCTAAACAAGCTCCAATGAGACCGGCGACACATAGGAGTGCAACCCGTGCATTTTGGGAGTGTTTCGCCCGTGCAAACTTTCACAAAATCCACCTGCTTGGATCTCAACTTGTTCAAATTAACATCAAATCGAATTCAATCAAACAAGCTCCAACAAGACCGACAACACTTACGAGGGCAATCCGTGTGTCTTCGAGTGTTTCGCTTCGGGCAAACTTTCATAAAGTCCACTTGTTCGATCCCGCTTTGAATGAGATTACCACCAGAGCTAAATCGAGCTAAACAAGCTCCAATGAGACCGGCGACACATAGGAGTGCAACCCTGCATTTTGGGAGTGTTTCGCCCGTGCAAACTTTCACAAAATCCACCTGCTTCGATCTCAACTTGTTCAAATTAACATCAAATCGAATTCGAATGAAACAAGCTCCAACAAGACCGACAACACTTTCGAGGGTAATCCGGTGTGTCTTCGGAGTGTTTCGCTTCGGGCAAACTTTCATAAAGTCCACTTGTACGGATCCCGTTTTGAATGAGATTACCACCAGAGCGAAATCGAGCGAAACAAGCTCCAATGAGACCGGCGACACATAGGAGTGCAACCCGGTGCATTTTGGGAGTGTTTCGCCTCGTGCAAACTTTCACAAAATCCACCTGCTCGATCTCAACTTGTTCAAATTAACATCAAATCGAATTCGAACTAAACAAGCTCCAACAAGACCGACAACACTTACGAGGGCAATCCCGTGTCTTCGGAGTGTTTCGCTTCGGGCAAACTTTCATAAAGTCCACTTGTACGATCCCGTTTTGAATGAGATTACCACCAGAGCGAAATCGAGCGAAACAAGCTCCAATGAGACCGGCGACACACAGGAGAGCAACCCGGTGCATTTTGGGAGTGTTTCGCTCCGGTACAAACTTTCACAAAATCCACCTGTTTGGATCTCAACTTGTTCGAAATTAACATCAAATCGAATTCGAATCAAACAAGCTCCAACAAGACCGACAACACTTACGAGGGCAATCCGTGTGTCTTCGAGTGTTTCGCCGGGCAAACTTTCATAAAGTCCACTTGTTCGATCCCGCTTTGAATGAGATTACCACCAGAGCTAAATCGAGCTAAACAAGCTCCAATGAGACCGGCGACACATAGGAGTGCAACCCTGCATTTTGGGAGTGTTTCGCCTCCGTGCAAACTTTCACAAAATCCACCTGCTCGATCTCAACTTGTTCAAATTAACATCAAATCGAATTCGAACAAACAAGCTCCAACAAGACCGACAACACTTACGAGGGCAATCCGTGTGTCTTCGAGTGTTTCGCTTCGGGCAAACTTTCATAAAGTCCACTTGTTCGATCCCGCTTTGAATGAGATTACCACCAGAGCGTAAATCGAGCTAAACAAGCTCCAATGAGACCGGCGACACATAGGAGTGCAACCCGTGCATTTTGGGAGTGTTTCGCCTCCGTGCAAACTTTCACAAAATCCACCTGCTTCGATCTCAACTTGTTCAAATTAACATCAAATCGAATTCAAACTAAACAAGCTCCAACAAGACCGACAACACTTACGAGGGCAATCCTGTGTCTTCTGAGTGTTTCGCTTCGGGCAAACTTTCATAAAGTCCACTTGTTCGATCCCGCTTTGAATGAGATTACCACCAGAGCTAAATCGAGCTAAACAAGCTCCAATGAGACCGGCGACACATAGGAGTGCAACCCGTGCATTTTGGGAGTGTTTCGCATTCGTGCAAACTTTCACAAAATCATCCTGTTTGGATCTCAACTTGTTCGAAATTAACATCAAATCGAATTCGAACGAAAAATCTCCAACAAGACCGACAACACTTACGAGGGCAATCCGTGTGTCTTCGAGTGTTTCGCTTCGGGCAAACTTTCATAAAGTCCACTTGTTCGATCCCGTTTTGAATGAGATTACCACCAGAGCGAAATCGAGCGAAACAAGCTCCAATGAGACCGGCGACACATAGGAGTGCAACCCGTGCATTTTGGGAGTGTTTCGCTTTCGTGCAAACTTTCACAAAATCCACCTGTTTCGATCTCAACTTGTTCAAATTAACATCAAATCGAATTCGAATCAAACAAGCTCCAACAAGACCGACAACACTTACGAGGGCAATCCTGTGTCTTCGAGTGTTTCTTCGGGCAAACTTTCATAAAGTCCACTTGTTCGATCCCGCTTTGAATGAGATTACCACCAGAGCTAAATCGAGCGAAACAAGCTCCAATGAGACCGGCGACACATAGGAGTGCAACCCGGTGCATTTTGGGAGTGTTTCGCTCCGGTGCAAACTTTCACAAAATCCACCTGTTTGGATCTCAACTTGTTCGAAATTAACATCAAATCGAATTCGAACGAAACAAGCTCCAACAAGACCGACAACACTTTCGAGGGTAATCCGGTGTGTCTTCGGAGTGTTTCGCTTCGGGGCAAACTTTCATAAAGTCCACTTGTTCGGATCCCGGTTTGAATGAGATTACCACCAGAGCGTAAATCGAATAAACAAGCTCCAATGAGACCGGCGACACATAGGAGTGCAACCCTGCATTTTGGGAGTGTTTCATTCCGTGCAAACTTTCACAAAATCCACCTGCTCGATCTCAACTTGTTCAAATTAACATCAAATCGAATTCAACTAAACAAGCTCCAACAAGACCGACAACACTTACGAGGGCAATCGTGTGTCTTCGAGTGTTTCGCTTCGGGCAAACTTTCATAAAGTCCACTTGTTCGATCCCGCTTTGAATGAGATTACCACCAGAGCGTAAATCGAGCTAAACAAGCTCCAATGAGACCGGCGACACATAGGAGTGCAACCCGTGCATTTTGGGAGTGTTTCGCCCGTGCAAACTTTCACAAAATCCACCTGCTTCGATCTCAACTTGTTCAAATTAACATCAAATCGAATTCGAACAAACAAGCTCCAACAAGACCGACAACACTTACGAGGGCAATCCTGTGTCTTCTGAGTGTTTCGCTTCGGGCAAACTTTCATAAAGTCCACTTGTTCGATCCCGCTTTGAATGAGATTACCACCAGAGCGTAAATCGAGCTAAACAAGCTCCAATGAGACCGGCGACACATAGGAGTGCAACCCTGCATTTTGGGAGTGTTTCATTCCGTGCAAACTTTCACAAAATCCACCTGCTTCGATCTCAACTTGTTCAAATTAACATCAAATCGAATTCAATCAAACAAGCTCCAACAAGACCGACAACACTTACGAGGGCAATCCGTGTGTCTTCGAGTGTTTCGCCGGGCAAACTTTCATAAAGTCCACTTGTTCGATCCCGCTTTGAATGAGATTACCACCAGAGCGTAAATCGAGCGAAACAAGCTCCAATGAGACCGGCGACACATAGGAGTGCAACCCGGTGCATTTTGGGAGTGTTTCGCTCCGGTGCAAACTTTCACAAAATCCACCTGTTTGGATCTCAACTTGTTCGAAATTAACATCAAATCGAATTCGAACGAAACAAGCTCCAACAAGACCGACAACACTTTCGAGGGTAATCCGGTGTGTCTTCGGAGTGTTTCGCTTCGGGCAAACTTTCATAAAGTCCACTTGTACGGATCCCGTTTTGAATGAGATTACCACCAGAGCGAAATCGAGCGAAACAAGCTCCAATGAGACCGGCGACACATAGGAGTGCAACCCGGTGCATTTTGGGAGTGTTTCGCTCTGCAAACTTTCACAAAATCCACCTGTTTGGATCTCAACTTGTTCGAAATTAACATCAAATCGAATTCGAACGAAACAAGCTCCAACAAGACCGACAACACTTTCGAGGGTAATCCGGTGTGTCTTCGGAGTGTTTCGCTTCGGGGCAAACTTTCATAAAGTCCACTTGTACGGATCCCGTTTTGAATGAGATTACCACCAGAGCGAAATCGAGCGAAACAAGCTCCAATGAGACCGGCGACACATAGGAGTGCAACCCGGTGCATTTTGGGAGTGTTTCACTCCGGTGCAAACTTTCACAAAATCCACCTGTTTGGATCTCAACTTGTTCGAAATTAACATCAAATCGAATTCAATCAAACAAGCTCCAACAAGACCGACAACACTTACGAGGGCAATCCGTGTGTCTTCTGAGTGTTTCGCTTCGGGCAAACTTTCATAAAGTCCACTTGTTCGATCCCGCTTTGAATGAGATTACCACCAGAGCGTAAATCGAGCGTAAACAAGCTCCAATGAGACCGGCGACACATAGGAGTGCAACCCTGCATTTTGGGAGTGTTTCGCCTCCGTGCAAACTTTCACAAAATCCACCTGCTTCGATCTCAACTTGTTCAAATTAACATCAAATCGAATTCGAATCAAACAAGCTCCAACAAGACCGACAACACTTACGAGGGCAATCCGTGTGTCTTCGAGTGTTTCGCCGGGCAAACTTTCATAAAGTCCACTTGTTCGATCCCGCTTTGAATGAGATTACCACCAGAGCTAAATCGAGCTAAACAAGCTCCAATGAGACCGGCGACACATAGGAGTGCAACCCTGCATTTTGGGAGTGTTTCGCCCGTGCAAACTTTCACAAAATCCACCTGCTTGGATCTCAACTTGTTCAAATTAACATCAAATCGAATTCGAACTAAACAAGCTCCAACAAGACCGACAACACTTACGAGGGCAATCCGTGTGTCTTCGAGTGTTTCGCTTCGGGCAAACTTTCATAAAGTCCACTTGTTCGATCCCGCTTTGAATGAGATTACCACCAGAGCTAAATCGAGCTAAACAAGCTCCAATGAGACCGGCGACACATAGGAGTGCAACCCCTGCATTTTGGGAGTGTTTCGCCCGTGCAAACTTTCACAAAATCCACCTGCTCGATCTCAACTTGTTCAAATTAACATCAAATCGAATTCGAACAAACAAGCTCCAACAAGACCGACAACACTTACGAGGGCAATCCGTGTGTCTTCGAGTGTTTCGCTTCGGGCAAACTTTCATAAAGTCCACTTGTTCGATCCCGCTTTGAATGAGATTACCACCAGAGCGTAAATCGAGCTAAACAAGCTCCAATGAGACCGGCGACACATAGGAGTGCAACCCGTGCATTTTGGGAGTGTTTCGCCCGTGCAAACTTTCACAAAATCCACCTGTTTGGATCTCAACTTGTTCGAAATTAACATCAAATCGAATTCGAACGAAACAAGCTCCAACAAGACCGACAACACTTACGAGGGCAATCCGGTGTGTCTTCGGAGTGTTTCGCTTCGGGGCAAACTTTCATAAAGTCCACTTGTACAGATCCCGTTTTGAATGAGATTACCACCAGAGCGAAATCGAGCGAAACAAGCTCCAATGAGACCGGCGACACATAGGAGTGCAACTCGGTGCATTTTGGGAGTGTTTCGCTCCTGTGCAAACTTTCACAAAATCCACCTGTTCGGATCTCAACTTGTTCGAAATTAACATCAAATCGAATTCGAACCAAACAAGCTCCAACAAGACCGACAACACTTACGAGGGCAATCCGTGTGTCTTCTGAGTGTTTCGCCGGGCAAACTTTCATAAAGTCCACTTGTTCGATCCCGCTTTGAATGAGATTACCACCAGAGCTAAATCGAGCTAAACAAGCTCCAATGAGACCGGCGACACATAGGAGTGCAACCCTGCATTTTGGGAGTGTTTCGCCCGTGCAAACTTTCACAAAATCCACCTGTTCGGATCTCAACTTGTTCGAAATTAACATCAAATCGAATTCGAACGAAACAAGCTCCAACAAGACCGACAACACTTTCGAGGGCAATCCGGTGTCTTCGGAGTGTTTCGCCGGGCAAACTTTCATAAAGTCCACTTGTTCGGATCCCGCTTTGAATGAGATTACCACCAGAGCGAAATCGAGCGAAACAAGCTCCAATGAGACCCGCGACACATAGGAGTGCAACCCGGTGCAATTTGGGAGTGCTTCGCCCGTGCAAACTTTCACAAAATCCACCTGCTCGATCTCAACTTGTTCAAATTAACATCAAATCGAATTCAACTAAACAAGCTCCAACAAGACCGACAACACTTACGAGGGCAATCCGTGTGTCTTCGAGTGTTTCGCTTCGGGCAAACTTTCATAAAGTCCACTTGTTCGATCCCGCTTTGAATGAGATTACCACCAGAGCTAAATCGAGCTAAACAAGCTCCAATGAGACCGGCGACACATAGGAGTGCAACCCGTGCATTTTGGGAGTGTTTCGCCCCGTGCAAACTTTCACAAAATCCACCTGCTTCGATCTCAACTTGTTCAAATTAACATCAAATCGAATTCGAACTAAACAAGCTCCAACAAGACCGACAACACTTACGAGGGCAATCCGTGTGTCTTCTGAGTGTTTCGCCGGGCAAACTTTCATAAAGTCCACTTGTTCGATCCCGCTTTGAATGAGATTACCACCAGAGCGTAAATCGAGCTAAACAAGCTCCAATGAGACCGGCGACACATAGGAGTGCAACCCTGCATTTTGGGAGTGTTTCATTCCGTGCAAACTTTCACAAAATCCACCTGCTTGGATCTCAACTTGTTCAAATTAACATCAAATCGAATTCGAACAAACAAGCTCCAACAAGACCGACAACACTTACGAGGGCAATCCGGTGTCTTCTGAGTGTTTCGCTTCGGGCAAACTTTCATAAAGTCCACTTGTTCGATCCCGCTTTGAATGAGATTACCACCAGAGCTAAATCGAGCTAAACAAGCTCCAATGAGACCGGCGACACATAGGAGTGCAACCCTGCATTTTGGGAGTGTTTCGCCTCCTGCAAACTTTCACAAAATCCACCTGCTTCGATCTCAACTTGTTCAAATTAACATCAAATCGAATTCAATCAAACAAGCTCCAACAAGACCGACAACACTTACGAGGGCAATCCGTGTGTCTTCGAGTGTTTCGCCGGGCAAACTTTCATAAAGTCCACTTGTTCGATCCCGCTTTGAATGAGATTACCACCAGAGCTAAATCGAGCTAAACAAGCTCCAATGAGACCGGCGACACATAGGAGTGCAACCCTGCATTTTGGGAGTGTTTCATTCGTGCAAACTTTCACAAAATCCACCTGCTTGGATCTCAACTTGTTCAAATTAACATCAAATCGAATTCGAACTAAACAAGCTCCAACAAGACCGACAACACTTACGAGGGCAATCCGTGTGTCTTCTGAGTGTTTCGCCGGGCAAACTTTCATAAAGTCCACTTGTTCGATCCCGCTTTGAATGAGATTACCACCAGAGCTAAATCGAGCTAAACAAGCTCCAATGAGACCGGCGACACATAGGAGTGCAACCCGTGCATTTTGGGAGTGTTTCGCCCGTGCAAACTTTCACAAAATCCACCTGCTTGGATCTCAACTTGTTCAAATTAACATCAAATCGAATTCAACTAAACAAGCTCCAACAAGACCGACAACACTTACGAGGGCAATCCGTGTCTTCTGAGTGTTTCGCCGGGCAAACTTTCATAAAGTCCACTTGTTCGATCCCGCTTTGAATGAGATTAC